>CM066166.1:68002475-68214975 GCA_033629205.1 Lithocarpus polystachyus
TCTTAGCTCATTCATGAAAAAAAGAAGTATGATATAATATATGTGTAATTGTTTAGTTACTTTAGTGGTTGATTTTGAACATAGCAAACTAATTCTTCCAGAGTTATAGTCATTAAGTGATTAAATTATTAACTAATATTACTAATTAGTCATAGGGCATTATAGATATAGGAGATTTAAGAAAGGATATTATATGGAAGTACTGATATCTAGCTTATCCAAAATAATAAAATGACTTGACTTGCAATTTTTGTGTTAAAATTGCAAAAGTAGGGCATATCTAAATGTTATATGAATTATATAAAAACTTTTATTTCAATTTATATGATAATTTGATTGTTACATTTCTCATTAATAATAATTTTGAAAATGTTAAAATTGTTTTTTAAAAATGTGCGATTCACTTCGATCAGGTGTGTGCTTACGCTTTGCGCCTAGGCTTCAAGAGCCCTTTGCGCTTAAGAGTGCCCCTCGCTTTTACCAACATTGGTTGGAACCACACTAAAGAGTTTCAAGGGCAAAAATTATGGCTTTCAAGTGTGAATATATATATATATATATAATTTTTTTTTATACAAGATAGAAATTCTACTCAAGCCTATTCTAAGTGTATATATGTGTGAAGCTCCTTCCTAAAAATTTGAACCTCGACTCTTGTTCCTTATCGGGGATGCTTTTGCAACAAGGGCCAAAAATGCTAGACTAGCCCAAATCTCCCCTTAGGTTCTTTAGAAGTGTTTATTTGTAGAGAATCAAACCCAAAATTTCAAATGTATAATGAACAAAAGGCTATTGGTGCTTTACCAAGAGAGAAATCAAAATGCCATAATTGAAATACAAGAAAATGTAGAAAAAGTACACAGGTTTGAAACTTCCACCCACAGTCAGCGAGAAGAGTAAATTGAGAGAGGTTGTGAGGAAGAGAGGGAAGGTTCCCTTGTACCCATATTTCCATCCTTAAACTTCAGAATTGTGAGAATGTTAGCTGGTTGAATGGGATTTTGGTCTCAAGTTTCAGCTCTGTGGGTGGAAAGCGTAGTTCTTGGTTTTTTAGCTGAAGAGAGACTCTTATATTGAGCTTGAGGTGTTGCTCTCAGAGCCAAACGTGATTTCTTTGTTTTGAATCTGATTGTGGCATTTATATTGAGTTTGGGGTGCTCTAAGTGACTGGTTTTTGGTCAGTAAAAGAGGCTTTGGACTCCAAGGTGTTAAGCAAGTAGTAATTTTTAGGTTTGCTTTTGTTTGGATAAAAGAAAGGATTACTTTTATCATTATTAAGGGAAATGCTTGACTAAACGCCCATTGGCTCCCCCTTTTCACTTATTTCAGACCATTGGGAGGCTCACCTGAATGAAAGCTAGTAGCTGAAGTTGGCCAATGAGAGCCAACCATTTTTAAAGGAAAAAAGAGCTTGGGCAGAAACTTTGGTCCACAGTCAGCCAGAGCATAAAAGCAGTTGGAAATTTTGGGTACAAAACCTCCTCCATAAGCCTGAGGTGCTACCAATATCCTTTGCCTACTTGGTAGCACGCATGGACTGGGCTTATGCAAAAGGTTTGAAGGAAATTGACCTATACCCTCCAAACCACACTTCCTCAATGTCCCTAATATGTTGCATGAGCTTGGGCCATGCTTAAAAGAATAAAATATAATACAATACCTGAATTGAGCCCACGAGTAAGTCGGGCTTGGCTGAATCGAGCTTATAAAAAGTGTGTCACGAAAATGGGTATCAACGCCCTCCATACCCCACAAACACTTATACTTGTGGAGTGACCATCGCGCCAAAAGTGCGTAGTGGTTCAAGAGTGAATATTAAAGTATAAAATAGTGGAGAGAGAGAGAGAGAGAGAGAGAGAGAGAGAGAGAGATGAAGAGACTATATTATTTGTGCTCATTGAAGGTCATTATCTACATTTCTATCTTTCTTAATTTTCTATGTTCTCACTTTCCTAGGGGAAAAAATGACTATTTAGCCTTAATTTTTGAACTATGTAGCCAAGTAGCCCACTTTTCAAACTATGTAGTAAAATACCCCTATTTTGGAACATGATATTACCAATGTCGAGTTCTGCCTATAACTTGATATTAACAATGTCAATTTCTATGCGTATTTTGCCACTTAATTTTATTTCTTTTTAAAATTTTGCACAGAACTTGACATTGAGAATGTTAAGTTCCATTTAAAAATACACATAGAACTCGACATCAGCAATATCAAGTTCCAAAGTATGGGCATTTTGCTACATAGTTTGAAAAAGAGGCTGTTTGACTACATAGTTAAAAAATTAAGGCTAAATAGCCATTTCCCCCAACATTTTCATCCTCCCAACTAAATAGATTTTTTTTTTTTGGATATAAAGTAAAACGTGCGTTTTATAATGAGATTTTTTTCTCTCTCTTTTTTTTTTTTTTTTTTTTTTTCGAGAATACTAAATATTTTTAACACACACACATGGGAAGAGGGGAGAAGGTTTTTAAAAGTTGTGTTAGTGGTTAATAATGAAGAACCATTCAATGCATTTTTTCCTATTGTGTTTTAATGGAAAATAGCGGTTTGTAGCCATTGGGGTGATTCTCGGAACCTGATTAATTTGTGAGTTGACTAGTTATAGTTTTTGTGCAAATCAAGCAGAGATGTTAGATTGTTCTAAGTAGGCTATTTGTCAAACTCATCTAATTTTACCAAGTTGAGTAGAAAACATGGACTGAGTAATAACTAAATTTATATTAATCAAAAATATAATTACACCAAAAAAGAGAGAATTAACATGATTTGGGATGTTAGAAATTGGGAAATTTGACAATTGAATTCAAGGACAACCAACCTCCAAGAACAAGGATGAGTGAGGGCAGAGAGAGAAATAGAGAGAATAGAAAGAACAGAGAAAAGAATTGTAGAAAGCAACAACAATCAAGTCTAACCATTTCCATACACATCTCCCTATTCTAATACCCCTCAGTACTAACTCCAAGCCAGTCGTGTAACTACCTTGCCAGCCCATTCCTTCCAACTAACTAACTATAACAACTAATTCTCATATGTCACACAAGTATGATGTAAACACATCACCACTACAAGTAACACACGTGTATCTATACTAAAATACAAGTATACAATGCCAGCTAATCAATACAATCACTATCTGAAGCATAGACATATTACACACTCAGGCTGCACTGGTACACACACCCCTCATCAACTGTGCACGCATGCCCCATCAGTAGCCAAAGCACACCCTGCAGCACCCCCCCATGCAGCAACACACGCATGCTTCATTAGCACCACACACACTGCCCATCAGCACCCTACACACACATACACTAGACACTCTTAACAATTCCCTCCCCTTCAAAGCACCTTGCCCACAAGGTGTGGGAACTTCTGTTGCAATTCAAACAAACTCTCCCAAGTAGCATCATCCTTACTCTCACCTTGCCATTGCACCAGCACCTAAGTGATGATTCTGCTCTTCAACTGATGAGTCTTAGAGTCCAAAATAGCCATAGGCTCAAGAGCAAGGATTTGATCTTCAGTCACAACAGGCAAGGTAGGTCTAGGAACCACATGAGCACCCAATTTAGCCTTGAGATTGGAGACATGAAACACAGGATGGATTTGTGACTCTGCAGGGAGATCAAGCTTATAAGAAACCTCTCCCACCTTCTGCACAACCTGGAATGGCCCATAAAAGCAAGGGGCTAGCTTCCCAAAAATCCTAGACTGAACTGAGGACTGCTTGTAGGGTTGCACCCTAAGATAAACCCAATCCCCCACATCAAAGGACTTGTCCACCCTCTACTTGTTAGCAAACCACTTCATTCTTTCTTGTGCAGCAGTCAGATTATGCTCGAGCAATGAGAAGAGCTGCTGCCTATCCTGCAAAAATGAATCAATAGCTGCCACCTTTGTAATACCTGGAACAGAGTACACAACCTTAGGAAGGGAATATCCATAATGAGTCTCAAATGGAGTGAGCTTAAGAGAAGTATGGAAGTTAGTGTTAAACCAAAACTTAGTCAAAGGAAGCCAGTCCACCCAAGAATGAGGCCTGTCAGCAGCAAAGGCCCTCAAATAGTGTTCCAAACTCTTATTCACCACTTCAGTTTGTCCATCAGTTTGAGGGTGATAGGAAGATGGCATAGCCAAACTAACCCTTGCAACTTCATCAATTCAGACCAGAACTTAGAGGTGAACATTGGATCCCTGTCACTAACAATGGTAGAAGGCATTCCATGTAACTTAAAGACAAATTGCATGAACAATTGAGCAACTTTAGCAGTAGTGTAAGGGTGAGCCAAGGGAATGAAAGTGAACATATTTAGTAAATCTATCCACCACAACAAACACCACTGACTTCTGTTGAGACTTAGGCAACCCTTCCATAAAATCCATGCTAATGTCAAGCCAAGGCCTATTTGGAACAGCTAAGGGCTGTAATAATCCAACAGGGAAGCAAGTATCACTTTCAACCTCTAACAAACATCACATTCCCTAACAAACTGCTTCAAGTCCCTCACCATACCAGTCTAATAGAAGTCTTTCTTGAGCCTATGAAAAAACTTTAAATTCCCAGAATGACCCCCTAAAGGACTATCATGTACCTGCTGCAATACAAGAGCTTTTAAAGTCTGATAAAAACCTCCCAAGTACAATCTTCCTTTATAAAACAACAAATCATTGCAAAAGGTAATCCAGCTAGAACATTCTATCCTGACTCAATTGCATGAATTGTTTGCTGAACAACAGGATCAGTGTCATAGTTGGCCTCGAGATCATCAAGCTAAGTGGGAGTGGGAAAAGAGATAATGCATAAGGTACCCACTCCATCAAATCCAGCAGTAACATCCATAGTAGCCTCCCTTCTAGACAGTGCATCAGTAGCCAAATTCTCCTTGCCATGCTTATACTCAACTATAAAGGCATAACCAAGAGGCTTGGTGATCCATTTTTGCTGAGTAGGAGTACCAATCTTCTTTTCTAGCCAATATTTCAAACTTTGATGGTCTTTCTTGATTACAAAAGGGTCTGCCAAGGAGATAAGGCCTCCATTCTTCGTTGCCACCACCAATGCCAACAATTCCCTTTCAAAAGTGGAAAGGGAAAGTGCTTTACCCTTCAAAGCCTAGCTGTGAAAGGCACTTGGCCTTTGGTTTTGCATTAAGATAGCTCTAACACCCAACCCAAATGCATCACATTGCACAACAAAGGGCTTGGTGAAATCAGGCAGGGTTAGCACATGTGGATTTGACATGGCATCCTTGATAATTTAGAAAGCATGGGAAGCTTCAGAGGTCCAAATAAAGGAATCTTTCCTTAACAATGCAGTCAAAGGAGCTACAATCTGGCCATACCTCTTTACAAACTTCCTATAGTAGCCAGTTAAGCCTAAAAACCCTATTAAAGCCTTAACATCCTTGGGAATAGGCCATTGCTGCATAGCAGTAGTCTTCCTTAGGTTTGTTCTGACCTCTGCACCATAAATCAAATGCCCCAAATATTCCACCTCCTTACAAGCAAACACACACTTTGTTTGTTTGGCATACAATTGATGTTTAACCAAGGTTTCTAACACCATACGAAGATGCCCCACATGATCAACCAAATTCCTGCTATAAACAAGAATGTCATCAAAAAACACCAAGACAAATTTTCTTAAGGTTTAAAAATGGAATTCATGAGTGATTGGAAGGTTGAAGGAGCATTGGTTAGACCAAATGGCATCACCAAAAACTCATAATGAACCTCATGAGTCTTAAAGGTAGTCTCAGGGATGTGTTCCTCTTTCATTCTAATTTGGTGGTAACTAGATCTTAAATCCAGCTTAGAGAAAACAGTAGCACCAAACAATTCATCTAACAGTTCATCAATGACAGGTATAGAATATTTATCCTTAATGGTTTCTTGATTTAAAGCCCTATAGTCAATACACATTCTCCAAGAGCCATCAGCCTTCCTAACTAAAAGAACAGGTGAGGTAAAAGGGCTGCTACTATTTCTGATAAACCCTATAGACAGCAATTCTTTAACAATTTTCTTAATTTCATTTTTTTGGTAGTAAGGGTACCTGTAAGGCCTTTGACAGATCGCTTGAGATCCATCCTTTAAGTTGATCTAGTGTTCATGATCCCTCAAGGGAGGTAGCCCCTCGGGAGCAAAAACAGACTTGAAATCAAGTAACAAAGCAGCAATATCATCAGGCAATTGAACTTGACCCTCTGCAGACAGCAATTGAGGCTGAATTGAAATTTGGAAAACTAATCCCCTCTTCACTGATTGTTTCAAGAAGGTGTCTCCATCCTGCAATTGAGAATTAGCACTCTTCAACCCTTGCAACAAAACTTGCCTGTGAGCATAACAAAAACTCATTGTGAGCAACTTAAAATCCCACTGAATCACTTCCAAGGTTCCCAACCACTGAGTTCCTAAAACTAAGTCATAACCTTCCATTGGCAACACATGCAAGTGTACCAAGAATTCATTCCCTTGCATCAAGATTGGCACTTCCTTACAAACACCTTGAGTCTTAATCAAATCACCATTAGCTACCTTCACTTCTAGAAATTGAGAAGTATCAACATGAATATGAAACTGTGAAACCAAGGCAGCATCAATAAAGTTGTGGGTACTTCTTGAATCAATGAGGATCACAAAGGACCTATATTTAATCCTTCCCATGACTCTCATAGTTCCTAAAGTAGGAGCGCCACTCAAAGCATAGAGAGTTGTAAGGGTAAAAGGCCCAATTCTAGTTAATGGGCCGTGGGCCTGTCCGAAGAGACTGTCCGTTCGAGGACAGTAAATCATGAGGAAAGTACCTGATCCAACTTCTTTCTGAAGTATAACTTATGTAAAGGAAGAAAGGAGTGGTTCGAGGAGCACTGCCTATTTGGATGATCAAAGGACGATCAGGATGGATGCCCCAACATTGGTCTTGATGTTTCCAGAAGTTCCCTTGATATATATGGGTAGAGAGGATAGGTGGCAGCAATAAGATATTATGTAAAAGGCTGCTACCACCATATTTATTATCCTGCAGCTAACCCTATGGCCGCATTAATGGTGAAAAGATCTCTGAACAGTGATTCTCACCCTTTACAGCTATCGTGCAAAGGCTTTGGGGGTAGGTTGATGGGGCAAGTATCAAGAAATGACCATCTAACTAGCACGTAAGAAGGATTGGCTTATAGATGGAGCCGGAGACAAGGAAAGAGGGTATTAAATAATCAGGAGAAGAAGGGGTGTAACTGAAGAAGGGAGTAAAAAAGAGAAAGATACGAGTACTCCTAACATTTGCCTAAGTTTTCTCCTCGGACCAAGCCGAGAAGAACCCTGCGCCATTTTCAGCACTTCATTTACTTTAGCCTGGCCATAGTCACGTCTGGGCCATCAACCCACTCGTTTTCGACCAAGTTTACTCGGCCTACTCTCTACAAATTCATTGTAAGGGTACTGTTCGCGTCTTGGGCCAAAGTCCATCTCACTTGTAGGCCCATCCTGCCAAATTGTGTCCTTACAATTGGCATCGTCTGTGGGGAAGTTAACTGTTGAGTCGGTGAGTTAAGGCTTGAACCATGGTTGGATCAGGTCCTAACAGGGCGGAGTCAAATGGCTTTCAGCATCTTGATCATTTTGTGCACCTTGAGCGTGAATGGGACCGTGAAGGGAGCATGCATACCATGCATTCGGGAAGGAGTCGACGTCGAAATGAAGAAGGTGGGTCTTACTAGGATGCTACTAGAAAGATGCAACGTGAGATTGATCATTTGAAAGAGAAGCTGCGCCGTGCGCGAAGGAGGCGTAGTCCATCCAGCAGTCCTTCCGTCACCAATAATTCCTCTGGGGATGATGAAGATGATGACTACAGACCTCGATCACGTACACCCCTTAGTGAATCCTACTTTCATGAGGAAGAGCACTACCGCGGCCACAGGGGTAAAAACACGTCCTCAAGAGGTGTAGGGAATGATGCAATGAATAGGGCATTTAACCAGATTTCTAAGTCGCCCTTCACATGCAGAATCGAAGCAGGAAGCCTGCCTCGGCATTTTACTTTGCCCATTTTCACTACATATAATGGACGGTCCGATCCTGTGGAACACGAAGCCATTTCAATCAGAAGATGGCTGTCTACTCCCAGAACGAGACTCTCATGTGTAAGGTGTTCCCCTCCAGTTTGGGACCCATAGCCATGAGATGGTTTGATGGTCTTGCTGCCAATTCTATCGGATCCTTTCGAGCGCTCACTAAAGCCTTTTGCTTTCGGTTCGTTACAAACACTAGGGTCCCTTGGCCATTAGATTCCTTGCTGTCCATGTTTATGCGAGAAGGGGAGACGCTGAAAACGTACTTGGATAGGTACTGGGAAATGTTTAACGAGATTGAAGGGAGTTTCGACAATGTGGCTGTGAGAACTTTCAAGGTCGACTTGCCAGCCGAGCATGATCTGAGGAAGTTACTAACCAAGAAACCCGTGAGAAGCGTGCGTCGATTAATGGACCGTATCGATGAGTATAAATGGGTGGAAGAGGATCAACTGCTTGGAAAGGGAAAAGCCAAGGTTATCCCTCAGGAGAGGAGGGATTTCAGGTCGGACCGATACAGCAACAGCAAGCCACGGAGAGACTATAGCGTGTAGTCCAGGTCCGTTGCATCACAGGCAGTCCATGCCGTGTTCCGAGAGCCAATCCACCAGATTCTAGAGAAAATTAAAAACGAGCCATACTTCAGATGGTCGAAAAAGATGGGGGGAGACCCCACGAAGCGCAATCAGAGCCTCCACTACCAATACCATCAGGAATGAGGGCATAACACAGAGGATTGTAGGACTTTGAGAAGTCACTTAGAACAACTTGTGAGGGAAGGAAAGCTATAGTAGTTTATACACTGCCTTAATGGTCAGGGAGACCTCAGCAGGTCAGGGGCTTCCGGGACCGCCTCATTAAGGCCCCCGTTGGGCACGATCAACGTCATCTTTCCAGCACTCGGAAGAATGAGATCCTGCCCCTTTAGAGTGATGTCTGTCTCCAGGACATCTACCGAGGACACAAATCAAGAGATAAAACGAGCTAGAGCAGAGATCCGACCAACCTTGAGCTTCTCGGATGAGGATAAGCAGGGAACTATACAGCCCCATGATGACGCTCTAGTTATCACTCTCAGAATAGGGGGGTACGACGTGAGGAGGGTGATGGTCGATCAAGGGAGTGGGGCTGAGATCATGTACCCAGACCTATACAAAGGACTGGGTTTACGACCTGAAGATCTGACAGCTAATGACTCGCCTTTGATCAACTTTGATGGGAAGACCGTCATCCCCAAGGGTTAGATTAGGCTACCTGTACAAGCAGGATTCGAGGTAGTCGAGGTAGACTTCATTGTAGTGGACGCATACTCTCCCTACACGGCCATTGTGGCCAGACTGTGGCTTCACGCCCTGGGAGCTGTTTCGTCAACCTTGCACCTAAAGGTTAAATTCCCGTCTAAGGGATGAGTGGAGGAGATCGTAGGAAGCCAATCTATGGCAAGACAATGCCTCATAGCTGCCATTACACGTCAGTCTGCTGCCGAGCCAGCAACCACCTTGGGCAGGGACTCGTAGCAATCAGAAATCCTGATTTCGCTTAACGTCGTGGAATCGGATGAGGAGATGGAACCCGAGCATGTAAGCGACCTTGAGAGCATCTTTGAAATCTTGAGGAAACATAGATTGAAACTCAATGCTTCAATATGCTTTTTTGGCCTTGGATCAGGAAAGTTTCTGGGTTATATGGTCACCCATCGCGGCATTGAGGTCAACCCCGACCAGATAAAGGTAATCAACAATTTGCAGCCTCCTCGAAATCCTAAAGAGGTCCAGAAGTTGACAGGGATGACAGCTGCTCTCAACCAATTCATCTCCAAGTAGGCAGAAAGGTGCCGACCTTTCTTCCAGCTGTTAAACAAGTGGAAGGAGTTTGAATGGACCAGGGAATGTGTTCTGGCTTTCCAACGGCTAAAAGAATATCTATCCCGACCCCCCATCATGTCCAGCCCCACGGCGGACGAGGTCCTGTTCGCCTATATCGCTGTAGCCACCCATGCTGTAAGTTTAGTGCTTATACGGGTCGATAATGGCATCCTGAAGCCTGTCTATTACGTGAGTAAATCCCTTCATGAGGCCGAAATCCGTTACCTGCCACTTGAGAAAGCCATCTTTGCAGTAGTTCATGCCACTCGCAAACTTCCTCACTACTTCCAGTCATATACGGTTGTGGACCTAACCCAACTCCCGCTCAGATCACTGCTTCGAAGTGCAGATTACACGGGAAAAGTTGCCAAGTGGGGCACGATCCTGGGGACTTTTGATATAAAGTACATGCCCCGCACCTCAATCAAGGGGCAGATACTGGCCGATCTGGTGGCCGCATTCACTGAACCTGTGATAGAAGAAAATTCCAAGAAGACACCCACGGATGAAAATTCAGTTCGCTTAGTGTTCGTGCGAGGATCCCTACCCTGGAAGTTGTATGCTGATGGTACGACCAATCAAAGAGGCTCAGGAGTGGGGCTAGTTTTGATATCTCTTGAGAATGTTGTTATCGAAAAATCCCTTAGACTAAACTTCTCGGCTACTAATAATGAAGCTGAGTACGAAGCGCTGTTGGTCGGAATGGCCATGGTCAAAAGAATGGGTGGGAGCACAGTGGAGGTATTCTCGGACTCAGCACTGGTCATCGGCCAGGTCAGGGGAGAACTAGAAGCACGTGATGAAAGAATGCAGAAGTATTTAAGGCAAGTCAAGCAACTGCAATCACGGTTCAAGTCATTTAATTTGCAACATATTCCTCAGAGTGGGAACACGCACGTGGACTCATTGGCTACTCTTGCAATCTTCTCGGCTCAGGGATTACCCCGACTTATCCGGGTGGAAGATGTACAAAAGTATGCTGAGGAGAAAGAAGGGGTCAGCATCTATCAAGTTGGAGTAGGACCATACTGGATGGACCCTATGGTGACTTACCTCAGGGACGATTTCTTACCACCAGACAAGGCCGAAGCTGATAAGGTGCTGAGAAAAGCTCCTCAGTTTTGGCTATCAAGGAGACAGTAAGCTATACAAACGCTATTTCTCTGGACCATACTTATTGTGTGTACACCCTAAGGCCACGGAGCTACTCCTCGAAGAGCTGCACGAAGGAATTTGTGGCAGCCACACAGGAGGTAGATCTCTAGCTTACAAAGCCCTAACTCAGGGATATTGGCGGCCAAACATGCAAAGGGAATCACAGGAGTATGTGAGGAAGTGTGATCAGTGCCAGAGGTTTGCGCCCAATATACATCAACCGAGGGGAGTTCTGAATCCTCTGTCAAGTCCGTGGCCTTTCGTTCAATGGGGCCTGGACATTGTAGGCCCCTTTTCTAAGGCAGCTGGGAGTAAGAAATACTTGGTCGTTGGAACAGACTATTTCACCAAGTGGGTTGAAGTCGAACCGTTGGCAAACATTAGGGATGTAGATGTCCAGAAGTTTGTATGGAAGAATATCGTAATCCGGTTTGGAGTACCACACACTCTCATCTCGGACAATGGTCTTCAATTTGACAGTAAAGCGTTTAGAAGATTTTGCTGTGGATTAGGCATTACGAACAGGTACTCCACCTTCGCGTACCCTCAAGGAAATGGCAAAGCTGAAGTAGTTAACAAAGTCATAGTAAGCGGCCTAAAGAAGAGGTTGGATGATGCCAGAGGGAAGTGGGTGGAAGAATTGCCACATGTCCTCTGAACCTACAGGACAACTCCTCGGAAATCTACGGGAGAGACCCCCTTTGCAATGATGTACGGTGTTGAAGCTGTTATTCCCATAGAAACTGGATTCCCCACACTTAGTACGAGTTCTTTTACCTCGGCTGACAATGACAGACTGTTAAAGAATAATTTGGATCTGGTCGCCGAGCGAAGGGAAAATGCTGCGGTTCAGCTAGCCTACTATCAACACAAGCTCAAGCAGAGATATGATGCTAATGTCAAGCTCAGACCACTCGTACTGGGAGATTTGGTTTTGAGAAAAGTCATGGGTACTGCGAAGAACCTAGCCTGGGGAAAATTAGGACCCAATTGGGAAGGTCCTTACCGTATCCTGTCCGTAGCTGGAATAGGAGCGTTTTACTTAGAGGATTTGGACGAAAAAGCTGTACCACATCCATGGAATGTAAATAACCTAAAAAGGTATTATTATTAATAAAAGTTTCTGTTTTTGCATTAAGGTTTATCATGCTGCTCATTTTACTAAGTGTTAAACAGAACCTTGGTCATGCCTGGTCCCTCGGACCACATACCTTGGGTAAATTATCCCTCTAGTTCATTTTACTAAGTGTTAAACAAAACCTTGGTTATGCCTGGTCCCTCGGACCACATACCTTGGGTAGATTATCACGCTAGTTCATTTTACTATGTTAAACAAAACCTTGTTCATGCCTGGTCCCTCGGACCACATACCTTGGGTAGATTATCACTCTAGTTCATTTTACTAAGTGTTAAACAGAACCTTGGTCATGCCTGGTCCTTCAGACCACATACCTTGGGTAAATTATCACTCTAGTTCATTTTACTAAGTGTTAAACAAAATCTTGGTCATGCTTGGTCCCTCGGACCATATACCTTGAGTAGATTATCACTCTAGTTCATTTTTCTAAGTGTTAAACAGAACCTTGGTTATCCCTGGTCCCTCGGACCACATACCTTGGGTAGATTATCACTCTAGTTCGGACCACATACCTTGGGTAAATTATCACTTTAGTTCATTTTACTAAGTGTTAAACAAAACCTTGGTCATGCTTGGTCCCTTGGACCACATACCTTGGGTAAATTATCACTCTAGTTCATTTTACTAAGTGTTAAACAGAACCTTGGTCATGTTTGGTTCCTCGGACCAGATACCTTGGGTAACTTATCACTCTAGTTCATTTTACTAAGTGTTAAACAGAACCTTGGTCATGCCTGGTCCCTCGGACCACATACCTTGGGTAAATTATCACTCTAGTTCATTTTACTAAGTGTTAAACAGAACCTTGGTCATGCCTGGTCCCTCGGACCACATACCTTGGGTAAATTATCACTCTAGTTCATTTTACTAAGTGTTAAACAGAATCTTGGTCATGCCTGGCCCCTCGGACCACATACCTTGGATAAATTATCACTTTAGTTCATTTCACTAAGCGCTAAAATACGACCTTGGTCATACACAGCCCCTCGGATCGTACATTCCGAGCAGTTTCATCGTCTCAAATTTATCACTAAGTATTCGGCAGAAATTTGGTTTTGCATATTTTCTCATACCGCATACTTTGGACAAACTTGCTTTCTTGTTCAATTTTAGTGTTTCCAGTAGTGGAAGACTCGATTATGTTGGCATAAATTTATACCTATTTGTTAAAGCAGGTTGAATTAATTGAGTCACGGCGAAATAAATGGAAGACTTGCATCATGTTTACCATTGGCCCTAGATTACTATTCTCATACTCATGGTATCTACATTATTCCATTTGAACAGAAGTTTACTGCCGTCATTACTCAGTTCTCTCTTTCTCCCTGTCAAGAAGTTCAAGTTCTTATGGATTTAAAGATTACAAAACAAAAAAATAAATAGTTAGAATTGAGACTAATTGAAAACGAATCCAGATATTCTCATTAATAACAAAAGTTGAAGTACATCAACCCCGCGTACAAAAGGTTGCGACAAGAATAAAAAAAAAAAAAAAACAACAACAAAAGACAACAACAACTAAAAACTCTAATCCAAAGCCTGAGTGGTCTGAGGAGGAAGGCTGCTCGGTCCGCTCAGCTCGGCCTCGGAAGATCCAGCTTCAACCTCCGAGGGAGTTGCATCCTTGGCCTTGTCAGCATCTGCAGCCGTAGAAGAAGTATCCGGAGCTACTTGTTTATGCGGGGCTACCTGTCCCTCCTGAACCTCATGATCGGCTTCAAGAGGAACAAGCGCCTGACTTGCTGGCTCCGGAGCTTGAGACAATAAGGGCGCAGGGTCAGCCGGGTTCAAGCTGATGTGTGAATGAAAATATATCCTCCCCGGTTGCCTAAGGTCCGAGTCGGCTGGGACTCCTGCCAAGTTCAAAGCCTCCTCCCAGGTGAACTTGCAGTAGTCCTTGCACATCTCGGAGACCTCTTCCGCGAGCCTTATCTCCGTTTCTTCTATGCCGCGGATGTATTCGGCATTCTTCTCGGCCTCGGCTGCTTCCAGTGCCTCCCGAGCTTCCATTTCAGCCTTCTTAGCCTTCTCAAGGCTAGACTTGAGCTTTAGAATTAGCTGCCTCTAAGTCGCCAGTTCAATCTCAATTGTGTATAGCTTTTTCCTCTGGTCCTCAACCTGGTCTTGAGCGTTCTTCAAGCCAGCCTCTGCGCTCCTCTTCTCCCTCTCCTCGGCAGCCAGCTTTTTAGCAAGCTCCTCCTTCTCATGCTTCACCATCCCTAAGTTCTTCTCTAAATCCATGCGAGATTGGGTTTCGGCCCTAGCTAGGTTCCGGGCGTCCCTGACCCAATCTTCAGCTACATAAACTTGCTGGGTGAGCTGCATGATAAGAGTGACAAAATTGTATCACTACAGACGGAAGTAAAATATATAGTTTTTAAAGAAGGGATCTGGAACTCACCATGGCCAAGTCTCTTTTCAGAGACATGAATAGGTCCGCCTGCCTCCAGGACCTCACAACCTCCATATCCTGAGGAAATAGTAGGGGGCGCTCCAAGGCCTTGGCGATATATCCCGAGCATCCCTTCTGAAACTCCCGTATAGAAGCAGTAGAGGGGATTGGAGCACCGTCCAAATCTAGTCGAGGGGCCTAGGTTGGTGGTTGTTGAACATCCCTAGTGTGGGAGTCACTCCTGTACTCGGATGGGGAGACCCTTCTGTCATCTATCCCACCCTTATGTTTCTTCGGCCCCTTCTATTGCGGAGGGGGCACTTCACCCTCCTCTTCATCAAGGTCTACGACCTTCCTTCTCTTCTTGAGGTCTGGCATAGGAAGGAGGCCGAGCTCATTTGCGAGAGGAGAAGGAGGTGGGGGGAGCTTGGCAATTGTTTTCTCCTTAGGTGCCTCCTTCGAAGGAGTGCCCTTGGTCCTCCCAGCAAGAAGGTCCTTCAACCCTGCTTAGGTTTCAGAGGCATCTCATCCTCTTCTTCCTCGGTACTTTCGGACTCCGAGATATTCGGAGGCTTGTCCTGCACTTCCTCTTCGCCCTCGAAGCGAAGTTGGTCTATCTCAGTATCCAAGGATGGCAGAGAGGAAGCAGACTCTTCCCTTTGAACAGCTGGTTGAGGAGTGGCTTGTTGGATCAGCCACTCAACGGGAGGGAGGTCTTTCTTGGACAAGAAGCTCGGCTGAGAGACGTCGATCCTATGGATTCTCTTGTCTTTTGCTCGGATAGAGTTCCCGACGTCCAGGAAGCCGTCCGACAAAGGAACAAAATCCAATATCAGATGGACAGCATGCAATTAGCCATCTTTGTGCATGAACACCTCGGATCTCAGAAGCTTGTTCAAGCCCGACACATTCACGAAACTGAGTCTGGGAGCAACGAACTTTCTATTTGCAATCACGGCCGAGGAACACAGAATGAGTTATACCATTTCAAAATCAGGTGATTGAACAATAAAGCAAAGTGAGACCTAGAACCTAAATTCTAGGTTAACTCAATCTAATCCTAAAGCATCCCACCTGGCTTCCCCTTCTTGGTCAGACAGTGGTGACCGTCATGCCATGCCCTAGAGATGATGATGTAATCGTCCTTCATGCCCTTGTTGGACTTTGGAAGGCACGACACCATCTTAATGATGGGAGATCGGGATTTCAGATAATACCCCCCGTCGACTTGAGAGTGACATTCGTACATGTGTACGATGTCGAGCCAGGTGAGCTGTAGACCCATCAGTTGATTAAGGGCATCGACGCAACCCAAAACCCTAAACAAATTGGAAGCACATTGGTGCGGGCACAACCTATGGTTCCTGAGCTATTCCCGAGTCACTGTACCCATTGGAATGGTCATTCCTCCTTTCAAGAAGGCTATCACGGGAATGACCACTTCGCCGGTTTTCCTATGGGTCAAAATATTTTTCTGTGGGCAGTAGCGAAGACTATCCCCCTCGGGTATATTGTATTTTGCCTTAAAAAGCTCTATGACAATAGGGGTATCGACTAGATTCTTAAATCTACCCATTTAGATATGTAAAAGAATGCTAAGGGGGTTTCCTAAGGTGAAAAAATATAAAGACGAGAAGGCCGAGGTGCTCGGCCAAGGAGAAAAGAACTTGGAAACCAAGTACTTACAGAGGTGGTTGATGTTTCTGGCTCAATAATTTCTTAGATACCTAGAATTCTTTGAAAAAGTGCTCTCGAAGTACTTAGAATAAGGTAACGTATGTTGGCCGGGATACTCGAGAACACTGGAACGCTTAAGGGTGTACGAAATGAGCAAAACGGCTCCCTCAGAGCCTTTTATATAGTAGGTGAAAATGAGTGGGAGTTATCCCGCTCGAAATTTCACGAAGAAATCTCAGCCATTTGATTTGCATCTCACCGTCAATAGGGTAGACAGAGCGCCACCTAGAGCAATAAATGATGAGTTACAATTTCCGAGGCATCGGTAAGGTTCGCGAGACACGCAGAATGGCGTCTCCACGTGGGTGAGTTGAAAAATCTGGTAAATTGGACCCTTGGAGAAGTCAAAATCCCGCCCTTCTCCTCGGATAAAAGAGAAAGCCGAAATTTTGAGGGGCTATTGTAAGGGTAAAAGGTCCAATTCCAGCTAATGGGCCGTGGGCCTGTCCGAAGAGACTGTCCGTCCGAGGACATTAAATCATAAGGAAAGTACCTGATCCAACTTCTCTCTAAAGTATAACTTATGTAAAGGAAGAAAGGAGTGGTCCGAGGAGCACTGTCTGTTCGGATGATCAAAGGGACGATCAGGGTGGATGCCCCAACATTGGTCTTGATGTTTCCAGAAGTTCCCCTGATATATATGGGTAGAAAGGACAGGTGGCAGCAATAAGATATTATGCAAAAGGATACTACCACCGTATTTATTATCCTGCAGCTAACCCTATGGCCGCATTAATGGTGAAAAGATGTCTGAACAGTGATTCTCACCCTTTATAGCTACCGTGTAAAGGCCTTGGGGGCAAGTTGATGGGACAAGTATCAAGAAAGGACCACCTAACTGGCACGTAAGAAGGACTGGCTTATAGATGGAGCCAGAGGCAAGGAAAGAGGTATCAAACAATCAGGAGAAGAAGTGGTGTAACTGAAGAAGGGAACAAAAAAGAGAAAGATACAAGTACTCCTAACATTTGCCTAAGTTTTCTCCTCAGACCAAGACGAGAAGAATCCTGCGCCATTTTCAGCACTTCATTTACTTTAGCCTAGCCATAGTCACGTCTGGGCCATCAACCCACTTGTTTTCGACCAAGTTTACTCGACCTACTCTCTACAAATTCATTGTAAGGGTACAGTTCGCGTCTTGGGCCAAAGTCAATCTCACTTGTAGGCCCATCCTGCCAAATTGTGTCCTTACAAGAGTAATCTCAGCATTTTTTTGATCTTGTTCAATCTGTCCAATTTGATCAGCATTTCCATTTTCCTCCAATTCAGTGATGTGAACTCCAGAATTGGTATTTTCTTGAGCCAACTCCACATAATCTAGTAAAAACAGCATTGCATTCTTGCACTTGTGGCCAGGACCCCACTTCTCATCACAATTGTAACATAATCCCTTCTTCTTCCTTTCTTCCATTTGGGCAGGAGAAATTCTCTTGATGGGTAGCCTAGCTCTAGACTTTAATAGATAAAGGGGTTTTGGAGGAGCTCCTAAAATGGAAGGCTTCCCTTGATCCACTTGAATCTTGGAAGACTTTCTGCAACTCCAGTTATATTTTTCTTGGATCTTTGCCAAACCAAAGGCCTCATTCAAGGACTTGGGATTGAGCATTCTCACTGGTAGCCTTATCTTATCCCTTAATCCACTTAGGAAACAACTTAACTTGTGAGTAGCAGATAACCCTTTAATCCTATTGGACAAAACCTCAAATTGGGCTTTATACAAAGACACTGAAGCAGTCTGCCTCAGCCTAGTGAATGTCTCCATAGGATCATCATAAGCTGTGGCATCGAATTTGATGTGCAATTCTTGAATCAATGACTCCCAATTAACAAAAAGTCCTACTTCTTCACTATCTTGGAACTAGATCAGAGCCTCACCCTCCATATGAAACAAGGCTAGCATCAATTTCTTTGCAATTGGTGTATTGTAATACTTGAAGTATTGGTTAGCTTTGTAAACCCAACTTGCAGGATCTTCACCAAAGAACCTTGGAAATTCCAACCTCACAGGGCAAGACAGAGCTAGTGTTGAAGAATTAGCATATTTGGATTCATCATTTGTTGGAGATTGAGGCGATCCCCCTTGATCAAAAGTATTATGCCTCTGCACCAAAATTGCTAATTGTTGATTCATCTCATTCAAAGTGCGTGTATGCACTTCTTGGATAGTTCACATTTCTTGAATTTCTTTACCATGATGATCAGACGTAGTCCTAAGCGAAGCAAGAGCTTCCTAAGTAGTAGCAGTGCTCGATCGTGTCTCAGCCATGGCCAAGGAAAGCCTTGCTTTGAAACCAAATGTTAGCAATTGGGAAATTTGACAGTTGAATTCGAGGACAACCAACCTCCAAGAACAAGGATGAGTGAGGGCAAAAAGAGAAATAGAGAGAATAGAAAGAATAGAGAAAATAATTGTAGAAAGAAATACCAATCAAGTCTAACCCTTTCCATACATATCTCCCTATTCTAATACCCTTCAGTACTAACTCCAAGCCAGCTGTGTAACTACCTTGCCAGCCCATTCCTTTCAACTAACTAACTATAACAACTAATTCTCATATGCCATACAAGTAAACACGTCACCACTACAAGTAATACACGTGTATCTATACTAAAATACAAGTATACAATGCCAACTAATCAATACAATCACTATCTGAAGCATAGACATATTACACACTCAGGCTGCACTGGCACATGCACCTCTCATTAGCTGTGCATGCATGCCCCATTAGCAGCAGACGCACCCCCATCAACAGGCAAAGCACACCCTATAGCACCCCCCTATGCAGTAACACATGCATGCCTCATCAACACCACACACACTGCCCATCAGCACCCCACACACACATACACTAGACACTCCTAACATGGGATCATTAGTTATAGAAAAATTGCATACGAAATGGTACATATAACACTTTCATTGAATCTTTAGACTTGGTATACGAACAGTCTCTATAGTTTTTATACTCATGAATATCCCAAGCAGTGGAGTTTCTTCACTTTCTTGTGGTGAAATAAGATCTATAACGTATTTGAATCAGCCTATTTTTGAAAATTTATCTGGTTTACAAAATAAACAATATGAAACTGTAATTATATTTTAAAAAAATATACATAATCTAACAATAAATTAAATTAACATTTTAAGCCAATCATACCTAGGTCCCAAATTTACTTAATTTACTTCCACAATTTCACCAATCTCCTTAATTCTCACAAACATTTCATATATGTCAATGATCTTTAATTTTGACTAGAAATTTGCAAACTAATATAAGTAAAGCAAATAAAGAGAGTATTCGAATGCCAAGTTTTAAGCAATACCTCCTGGTACTCCTCTCCTAATAGAGATTTTAAGCTGGTACTCCTCCCCTAATGGAGATTTTAAGCTAAAAGGAGGCGTATCGCCTATCTAATTGGGAAGACAGCAACACGGCAGGGTAGGCCCTCAGAGGTGAGTGGGTGTGGAAAGTGTCATTCCTTCCAAAGATCAAGTGTTTTTGCTGGCAATGTTTCCACCACAGCATCTCGGTTTGAGCCTTACTATCTAAGAGAGGTATGGACATTCCTTTCCTTTGCCCCGTGTGCAACAATGCTCCTGAAACAATTATGCACGCCTTAACCCCAAGGCGTAGTTGTTTTGGAACTCTTCCTCGCCGTTCCAAAGCCCCCCCCCCCCCCCTTTTTTATGGATCTCACTTGGTGGATTGGCTGAAGCTAAACTGCAAGAGCTCCAGGACTTGTGACTCATTGAACATTGCTTGGGACACTATCTTTCCAATCGCGCTCTGGACACTATGGCTATATTGAAACAATACTGTCTTTGGAAGAACGCCCCACCAGAAGAATTTGAAGTTAGAAGCACTGGCCAAAGCAACTGAGTTTGTGTATCTAGGGATAAATGGGAAACAGGCTCAAGCTAAGTCAAAATCTAGGTTCAATGGCTTCATCCTTCTCCCAACTGGTTCAAGTTGAATGCGGATGGCTCCTCTCTGGGTAACCTTGGTCTAGCTGGTGGAGGTGGCCTAATCTGGAATGAGAATGGGGAATGGGTTGAGGGATATGCAAGAGCAATTGGGATTACAAAGAGTGTAGCAGTGGCACTTTGGGCTCTCAGAGACAGGATCTGATTGTGTATTGCTCTCAAGCTTCCAACAGTAGAAATTGAACTGGATTCCAAATTGGTAGTTGAGCTTATGAAGAAAGAACTGGATAATCCTAATGGTATAGATGTCTTGGTAGCTGATTGCAGAAACAGTTTGAGAGCTATTCCTTTAGTAAGGATCCAACATTGCTATAGGGAGGCTAATAAATGTGTAGATGCCCTCGGGGTGCACTCTTAAGGCAAGATATTTCTATTTTTCTAGATCCTCCTTCTGATGTTGCTTTTCTTCTTAGCCTTGATTCGGCTGGAACTTTGTATGATCGTTTTGTACCCTCTGTTTTAGAGGCTGGCTAGTTTTTTCAATGAAGTATCCTTTTAACCAAAAAAAAAAAAAAAAAAAAAGGTTTTAAGCAATACCCATGCTAAACGTGTCCTTTACTATGGGTCTATTTGGGATCCGCTTATTTTGCTGAAATTGAAAACTTTTTGCTGAAAGTACTGTAGATAAAGGTAAAAGCTAGCTGAAATAGTACAGTGAGACTCATGAATAGTATTAATAAGTACAGTGGGGTCCATAAATAATAACAAAAATAAGCTGAATAGTAAAATAAACTGGTTTTTTAAACTCGAGCCAAATGCACACTATATATTTGTCTTACTTTACATATGGTTGATAAAAAGAGATGCATATGTCTCCTACTTTTATGTGTCTCATTTCTACTCTCTAACTAGACCACCGTGTGCCCCTACGAATAATTATTTAAATTTGAAAGGAATTGCTCTACTGCTCCACATATGTTGTGGTCAATATCATCTCTATGAACATGGGGAAAAAGAAAAATCATACAGATCGACAATAACAATAGAAGGCATGGTTCAAGAAGCCACTGTGATTACTATGCAAATGACTGTCTTAATAGTTGTTCATTGTGGATCCATCTTGGACATGGATTTGGGAGTACGCAATTAATGTTGCGATTAAAATACTTCCAATTCAAGTTATTGGAAGTAATAATATTTAGGTTAGGTGAGTCCGAGGTTGATCCATAGTGAATGACTGATAGTAATGCAAAAATTTCTATTATTAAACATTAAAGAAAAATAGTTTTTTGTTTGTTTTTGCACCAAAAGATGGAGCAAGATAATATTGAAATACAATTGAAAATAAAAAAATAAATTTGATAGAAGTTAATGGAGAAAGTCATATTAAATCTTAAGAACTTGTCAACATGCAACGATTCTAAATAGTTAGGGCTATAAATGAACTAAGCCTATTCATAAACAACTCACGCTTAACTTGATAAAAAGTTTGTTTATGTTTGTTTGTTTATAAACAAGTCAAGTTTGAGCCTTAGTTTTAGGCTTGTTTAATAAACAAGCCGAGCCTAAGTAAAAAAAAAAAAAATTGTTCATGAACAAACTTGTGAGTTGTAAGGCTTAATACAAAACAAGTTGAGCAGACTCATTTATAGGCTTGATATGTGTTTGCTATATAAAATCGTTATGCATCTTAATAATGATATGACTCACATAGTCACATGGAACCAATACCCATTACCTTAAGTTTTTTCCTTCACTTTAAACTGACCAAACACCATATTAGACTTTATTTACATTAAAAAAAAAGTGGGCCACGTATAGTCCTTCCTCATCCAGCATCTAATGTATAGTTACAAAACATGTTTGTCTTTTCATATTCATATAGTTACAAAAAATATTTTTTTTAGTTCTTCACCATCTAATGTGGATGTAAAAATTGTATTTTAAGCAAATGTTGAAGCTATAGACAAGGAAGGATGAATGGATGAATTTAATTATGTAAAGTTGTAATTTGAATAATGGCTAATCATAGGTAAGAATATAAGCATGATAAAATAAGTATGCTATTTTATTTATTTTTAACTTGACTCTTGGAGATATAATCATTTGATAATGTAATTTTGTTGGATCTCAAGCTCAAAAACTTGATCTGATCTTAAGTTTGAGTTTGATATTAAGCTCAACCCTGGCTTGAATAATTAATCAAGGCTCAAACCTTTTGGCTTTCCCACAAGCTCAGGTTCAAATATTAGTTTAGGCTTATCTCAAGCTTGAGCCAAGCTTGAACATGTACTACATAGCAAAGCTTAGCTCATTTACAGCCCTACAAATGGTAAAATCAACCTCAAATTCAGTCTTTAATCCATAAAAAGCATATAGATAATCTCAAGAATACATGATAAAAATATTTGGTTTCACCTTTAACCGTGGCTAGAGATTTATCCACACCTAGTTATGCAAAATAAATCCATAAAAATAATGCTAAATGTCTAAAAGAAATAAACAACATGATGAAAAACGTTCTAGTGTTTTTGTGTCTCTATAACCTCAACCTCCCTCAAATTTAGGATGTGAATCCCATAATTTTCGGAGTTTTGTCCACTATCAACTTCTATCCACGTTTGACCTCCAAATTTTTTTTCCCCAAATTTGTGGTGAACTAAATAGTTGTAGATTTTCGATTTTTCTTTTTGTGGCCACAAGAATCAAGTAAATAAGACATTTGTGTAAAAAGTTGCAGCAAAAATACCAAGACATCATATGATATTTCCATAACAAGATTTTTTCTAATTTTGGATTGAAGAAATTATTTCTTGACTTTTATATTTTCACACATTTTTGACTTGTATAATGCTTCAAAAACCATGCCTCAATTGATCTTGACTCTTGGCTGCATGTGTGTATGATTAACTCTTTTTTTTTTGAAAAGACTATATGATTAGTTGATTAGTTTTAATATCCCACAAGAGAAAAATACACAATGAGTATATTTTAGAGAAAACTTTCAATTATACTCACATATTTGGTTTTGGTCCAAGAACCACTCTTTTGACCCATACACAAAGGTCCAATTTAATCATACTTTAAGTTCAAAATTAGGATACGGATTTAGGAAGGTATTAGGTACCCAATCCCACCTAATTTGATGGATTAGACCCCACTTGTACTTCCTAACCATTTTCTAAAAAGGTTTCAAACAGGTTGGTTTCCTTTTAAGCATACAATATTTGAATAAGACAAAAAAATTCAAACAAAACTCAAGATTCAATCATTCAAAACAGTTGATTGTCTGTTTGGGAATAGCTTATTTAGCTGAAACTGAAAACTTTTTGTTGAAAGTATTGTAGATAAAGCTAAAAGGTAGCTGAAATAGTACAATGGAACCCATGAATAGTATCAAAAAGTGCAATGTGACCCATGAATAGTATAAAAAATAAGCTGAATAGTAAAAAAAACTGGCTTTTTAAGCCATGCCAAATGCACACTAATTATAGGAAACAAAGCATTGGTAATGCATAATTAAAAGAAAGGAGGAAACATACCTTGGATTCATACCATATATGTGCACATTTATTGAAAGAAAGCAAAGAGCAACTGGGGTTTTTATTTATGATCAAGCAACTGCGTATGTAGGGTCTCAAGCTGTGTACTCATTACTTCATTATGCATATGCATCTTGAGGCAAAAGGCCTAATTTTACATATCGATTGATGACTTAAATAAGAAGCAATTCCATTTAAAAAAAAGGAAAAGGTAGATTGGGAACAAAAGCAAAATAAATGCAGGAAAGAAAAGGAATTAAAATAGAATGTGGAATTCAAAAAGAGGAAAATTTTTCCTAGTGTTGAGAATTCATGCACTACCTTAATCATGTCAAACTTATCTAAATCCCTAACGCCCATTAAATATGTCCCTTTTTAAGAAAAAATATTCAAATTGTTGGGTTATTGATTGGCCTTAGTTAATTGATTAGATTACCCAAATTAATTAATTATGTTAAATTACAAGCAAATCACAAAGGCACTAATAAATCACTAAAAACTAAGCGTTGCGGAAATTAAATGACACACTGATTTGTTGACGAATGAGGAAAACTTCTTGCAAGGAAAAAACCTCACCGGGTGAATTTTAGGTCACCACTCCCAAGATTCCATTAATCAAGAACAAGTGGTTACAAGTGTAAGAAATTTTACCACTACCTTGGATTATCCCAAAATACCAACCTACAGTTGAACCTTTACTTCAATCCCCAATTGGACTTGCTCTTGTAGAGACTTCTTCCTTTGCACGAATCACAGTATGTGACTAGTTTCTTTGCAAGAATCCTAGTACGTGACTAACTCCACAACAACTCTTTGATTGTTGTAGTTGATTTGCAATCATGCCCTTCAAATATACGATCTTAATCAACTCAACTATCATCATTAGTTTTCCCATGTCTTAACATTTAGATAAATTTTGATATTAAGATGTTAAAATTAAAAACAATTAAAATATCAATAAGGATTTGTTACATGTGTATGCTCATTTGAATTTATACCTCCCGCTTATTTTCTTCCTCAATAAAAGTTATTCCTAGACAATCCAATAACACAAAAGAAAAGAAAACATAGTAATAAGCCTAAATATATTAATAATAAAACTTAATAGCTTTAAGATTTCTTTTTGCTATCAAAGACAATTAGTCCCAACAATCTTCATTATTTTTAAGGGATTTTTTGAGAAACAAGCCGTAGTAATTTGTATGCGTCATATTTAATTTACGGGCTGGGTTAATTTTACAAAGTTTAGATTATTTTGGGTCATTTCAATATTTCATTTTTAATTAGAGGTGTTAGGTTCTAAGGAATTAGGAACTAATGTATTAGAACTTCATTTTGTAAGGTTGGTAAACCATGATCAAAACGGTTTTTGTCTTATTTAGACTTGCTCAAAGTATATGGTTTTTATGTAAAGTTGGAATCGAGTTACTGCAGAAGTTACTGTGCAAATTTGCCTGGCTCGATTGATTGAGAATTAGACTCGACCGATTGAAAATCGTTCAGATTGTTTTTTCTGTAGAATTTCCAACTCAGCCCAAGCCCGTTTGACGTGTAGGGTTTTATGTTTTTCCCTAAGTATAAAAGGGAAAAACCCTAGCCACATTTTGAGAGTTCTTTATGCTGTGTGTGTGAATTTTTTGCGAGATCTAGAGGTGATTACCTTCACATACACTTAGAGTTTTCAAACTCAAGATTGATGTCAAGAGCTTGGTGATCTTCAGTTGCAGATTCAAGAACTTAAAGATATACAAGTGGGAGTGCTTGTGCTTGCTGTGAATTCAAGAAAGAAGTAGTCCGTGGACTCGGAGTTGTCACGTGGTCATGGTAGTAAGTTTCCTACTCGATGTAGTAATAGGATGTTAGTGGTCTAAGTCGCTATTGTGTAAACTTCAATTCTTTCATAGTGAATTCTGTTTTACCTTAAGCATAGCTAGGTTAAATCCTCCCCAGGTTTTTTATTGGTTTGGATTTCCTAGGTTATCATATCGTGTATTCTTTTTTTTCCGCACTTTGCATGATATGATATATTTGTGTTAACCTAGAACTCATAATTTATCTAAGTTAATCACTTGGCTAAATATCTAGGTTAATCTGTTTGGGTTTTTAAGAGGTCTAAAATTTTCAAACAAGAGGTATTTTACACTTTTTATAAAATAATTTTCTAGGAATCAAAAGATTTCTTTGGATTTAATTGAGGGAATAATGGAATATGGGTAATTTCTTATTTTGGAAACATGAAACAAAAAATTGGTCAGTTTCAAAGATTTGGGGGGGAGGGGGGTAGGGGGAATTGTGAACTACCCTAAACATAAAGCACAAACGGCAATGCTTTTTATAATGAATTCAGCAAAAATTTTTTAAACATTAATTTGTACTTAAACTTAAACTTGAATTTTAAACATTTGAAGAAATTATATAAATTTTACAATTCATTCCATATGTGCTCAAGTTTTTATACAATCCTATACACATAAATATCTCCCTGTATTTAAAAAAAAAAGATTCAATAAAAATAAGAATCATTAGTTACATTTTTTAGAAATAAATGCAAATATTTTGGTTTTGGCATAAAAATTTTCAATATTATCTTTTATGTGTATAACATAGTAAAAAAATATGAGTAATTACGGAATACAATTAAAAAATTATCTACTTTTTATGTTTTTGTAAGGACACAGATTTGGCGGCGTGGCCCAAGTGATGAAAGAACCAGCCCAAAAGGTCCAAAACAATAAATTTGTAGAGATTAGGCTGAGAAAACTGGGTGAAAATGGATTGGACCACAGATAGGATGGGTTTACAATAAGCAAAATAAAATGAACAAGTCTTCAAATAACAGTCCTTGGCAAACATCCGAGAAGGTCAATTCTTATATATTGCTTTTCACTTGATTACAAGTTTGGTTTTCTAATAGCTACAGTCTTTCTCTCTTTCTTTTTTTGATCCCCTTCTCCCATTGCCTTCACTTCCTTTTATACTCCCTTCTTCACTTTTCTTTTTTCTTCCACGTGCAGGCCTAATGGTTAGCCTTGATACTTGTCCCATCAACACCTCCCTGAAGTCCTTAGATAATAGCTGTAAGGCTGAAAGTTATTGTTCAGCTATCATTAATTCATTAATGTGGCTAGAGGGTTAGCTGTTGAGCCTTTAATGCGGTGGTAGCAGCTTTTCTTTTAGATAATCTCTCCTTCTCATTCATCCTGTACGTCAGTAGGATGTGTCTTAAGCAATGGAACTTTTCAGTACTTCATACAGAGGATTTATTTCTCCTCGGACTACCTCCTTATTCTACATAGTCAACAATAGGTAGTGAACCTTACTATCTACTTCTTCTAAGCTATTGATTTGTCCTCGGACATATGGACCTCCTCGGACGGCTCTAAGGCCCACTATACGTACTTGGGCCTATGGCCCTACAATAGCCCCTCAAAATTCCAAATTTTTCCTCTTGTCCGAGGAGAAAAATGGAGTTTTGAATTACAAAAATTAAAAACTAAAATAACCTGTTTTTCCCTTCTTTTTTACACGTGGGAACGCAATTTTACGTGCTTCACGACTGCTATAGACGCTTCGGATTCCGCGAGGCCTCATTAATGGAACCAGGCAACGCTTTGTCCCTCCCATCCAACGGTGGGAACTAGATCGAATGGAGGGCACCTCTCCTTGAATTTTGAGCGGGATAACTCCCACTCAATAACACCCCTATAAGAAGCCCCCCCAAGGAAATTATTGTTCCCCATTTTGCAATCTGTAAACTTTTAAAGAGCCTCAAAATCCTTCTTCTCAGAGCCTTCTAAGTATTCCTAGTTCGTAAGCCACCCTTTCTCTCTTTCTATTTTAAACTCACATTTTGTTTCCAAAAGTTCAAAGGCAATTATCTCTGCTTATCTTCGTAAGTTTCCAAATCCTTAAGTTAATTCAATAATTAAGTTTCTCCTCGGCCCATCTCCTCGGCCTTCAATTTTTATCTTTTCTTTTAGAAAGTTTTTCCCATATCCGTGTAGTTTACCTGGATGGGTAGGTTTAAATACCTCGTAGAATCCTACTCTGCTATAGAGGCTTTTAAGACTAGGTATAACATTCCTCAAGGGGTAAACCTGAGGTATTACTCCCTGGAGCAGATACTCACTATTAGGGATGTAGCTGAGGTGGTCATTCCTGTGATCGCCTTTCTAGAAGGGGGAATGACACTCTCTATAGGTACAATCACCCGAGATTACCTCCTCAACCATAGGTTGTGCTCCCATTAATGTGCACCTAATTTATTTAGAGTTTTAGAGAGCGTAGATACTCTAAACGCACGCATGAACCTAGGGCTTAGGTGGCACGATGTCATCCACATGTATGAGTGTCACCAACTTACTGACGCAGGATTTTACCTGAAATCCCGTTTTAGCATTGTTAGAATAGTGTCGTGCCTTCCCAAGTCGAATAAGGGCATGAAGGATGACTACGTGATTGCGTCTGGAGAATGGCATGACGGTCTTCACTGTCCAATTCAGGAGGGAGATCCAGGTGGGGTATTTAGATTTAGGTCTTTTTGTATAGGATTCTAACCTTACAACTTTACTATTTTCTACTTCTGTATTTTCATTTTACTATGAGAATATATTTTGCTAATCAGAATACTGATATCTCCTCGGATGTCTTGCAGACAGAAGAAACGTTGCTCCTTGGCTGAGTCTTGTAAACGTCGCCAGACTCAACAAATTGCTACAATCTGAGATCTACATTAGTGCAGACGGACAACTGCGAGCTGTTTACGAGATATTTGGCTTTCGACCGTTGTCCTTAGCCTTTCAAGACGTGGGCAACACTATAAGGGCAGGCGATTCAAGAATCAACAGGATAAACGTCTCTCGGCCCAGATTTCTGGCCCCTGACGATTTTCCTCCTGTGGTACTCCCTCTTCAACCAAAGCTTTAACAAGTAGCAGCTCCGAGGGAGGAGACAGTGTCATCTCGCCTTTCTCTTGAGGACGAGATTGACCAATTCAAATTTGAAGAAGAAGAAGGAGAAAAAGGACCAGGCCGGCTCGTTGTGCTCTCGGACTCTGAGGGTGATCTTGATAGAGCCTTCTCAATACACCCTCTTGAGCCAGTGATCGCTCGGGTTGGCAATAGTTTCGAGGAAGAAGAGATGGCTTCCAATCCCAGGAGAGGACTTAAAGAGCTGGTAGCCGGGAGGAGGGGGTCAACAGTAAAAGAAACCCCAAAGAACCAACCCCCTCCAAATCCGTCTCTTCCTCCACTACCCAACCCTCTCGGCCTTCCCCCTGACCCAAACCTCCAAAAGAAAAAGAGGAAGGAGAAGGATGGTGAAGGAGGAGAGATCTCTCTACCGAGGGGACCAAAACAGTAAAAGGTCTCGAAGGACAAGCAAAGAGAGACCTTGGTGGAGAGCAGAGGGGACTCTCTGGTGGGCGAGGTACCGAGGCCAAGGCGAACCTGGGCCCCCCGGTTAGAACTTGATGGTACTCCCATTTCATGGGATGCCTCCATCCGCAACTACTAGGGAGGGCAATCAGGTTACATAGCCGAGGCCCTTGAGCAACCGCTTTTGCTTCCTAGGGACATGGAGGCTGTCAGGAACCTCAAACAGCCTGACTTCTTCCTGTCCTTGAAGAGAGACCTAGCAATGGTAAGAATTTCGACTTTTATCTAAATTAGACATTTGATCTATCTATTTGCTATTATTATTATTATTATTATTATTATTATTATTATTATTATTATTATTATTATTATTATTATTATTATTATTATATTTTTTTTGTAGGTCACTCAACAAGTGTTTGTGGCTGAGGAGTGGGTGCGGGAAGCCTGAAATGAGGCTAAGGCCCAAGCCCAGTCTCGAGTTGAAGTGGAGAGATCTCTAGGGTCTCTGAAACATGAAAAGGCCGAGCTAGCTAAAAAGCTAACAGCCGAGGGTAGGGCTCGCCTTAGCGCTGAGTCCTTTTTGAAAAGCGTCGAGACTTAGGCCGAGGAGCAAAGACAGCGCCTCCACATGACTAAGATTGAACTGGCTACCCAAAAGCAGCTGGTGTTGGACTTGAAGGCAGAGTTGTAGAGAGCAAACGATGCAGTCAGGGTGGCCAGGGAAGTTTCTGAGGCTGCAGAGGCTGCATCCTATGAGCATGGAGTTCAAGAGACGGAAGCTCGGCTTGCTGAAGAGGTGTCAGAAGTCTGTAGGGACTACTGTGCTGAGACATGGGTGGAGGTGCTCAATTGCGCAGGAGTCCTTGCAGGTTCTGAGCTGAGGAAGGCCAAGAATGTCTTCTTCCCAGAAGACATTTGAGAAATTCCTAAGATGCTTTCCCCAGCCGCACAAGATTCCACAACTCAGGCTCCTCCTCCTACTGTGGAAATTGCCAACGGGTTTGAGACAAGTAAAGAGGTTCAGCCATCGGTGAAGACCAAAGACTCTGAGGACACCTTAACTATCAAGGATGCAGCTTCTAAGGCCAAAGAAGCAAAGCTAAAATCCAAGGCTGGGGACTCCCAGAATAAAACAACTGACACCAAAAAGGACTTAGATTTGGCGAAAAAATAGATCTAGGGATTTCTTTGCCTTGTTTTATTTTTATGTACCTTGCTTTATCATTGTACTTTTCTTTCCATTTGTAATATAAGTTCCCTTTTTTTAAATGAAAAAGACTTTCTCTTTTACTCTTCATTTCATGAAATTTCATTTTATCTTGTTATTCTTACCCCTTTTTTGATACACTTGTGTTACACCGTAGCTTTTCTGATTAAATTGAACGTGTATGCCAACAATAAAGAGAACTATTATACATATGTGTAAAGAATTAAATTTGTTATAAAAAATAACTTATGACATCTAATTTGTGCTAATACCCATTGACACTTGTTAATATCTATAACTTTTAGTCCGAGGGTCTATTCATGATTCATACTTCTGCTAAACATTCAGAAATTGTGTATACTGTTAGTAGTTAATGAAATAAAAATAAAGTGTTACTTTCCCAATGTAAATGGTCCAAAGACCCAGACAATGGATCTGTTTAATACTTAGAGTAATAATTATCAATTTTTCCAAGGTATGTGGTCCGAGGGGCCAGGCATGACCAAGGGTCTGTTTGATACTTAGATAAATTTCACAGTATTAATTTTTCAAAGCAGATGGTCCTTGGGGCCAAACGTAGCTAAGGATCTGTTTAATACTTAAAATAATAACAAGAAGTTATCAATTTTTTCAAGGTATGTGGTCCGAGGGGTCAGGCATGACTAAGGGTCTATTTGACACTTAGATAAATTTCACAGTATTAATTTTTCCAAAGCAGATGGTCTGAGGGGCTAGACGTAACTAAGGATCTATTTAATACTTAGAACAATGACAAATGACACGTAGTACAATCGACTAAAATATAAAAAAACATATTCTTATTAATAATAATACATTCTCAGGTTATTTATATTCCAAAGATGTGGTATAGCCCCATCTTCCAGATAGTTGGCACCTATTCCTGTTACAGATGTAATATGATAGGGTCCTTCCCAATTGGGTCCTAATTTTTCCCAGGCTGGGTTCTTTGCAGAATTAACAACCTTTCTCAACACCAAATCTCCAGGGGCCAATGGTCTTAATTTCACATTGGCGTCATACCCTTACTTCAATTTATGCTGATAGTAGGCCAATTGGACCATGACATTTTCTCTTCATTCTTCAATCAAGTCCAAACTCTTCTTTAGCAATTCATCGTTGCTGCTCGGGGCAAAAGAGGTCGTTCTCAATGTAGGGAATCCAGTTTCCAGTGGAATTACAGCCTCAGTCCAATAAGTCATTGAAAAAGGAGTTTCCCTAGTAGACCTTCGAGGCGTGGTCCGTGCGAGAGACCGCGCCCCCGGCCCCCCTTTTTTTTTATATAGGTGTGTTGGGCCAAACCCACGTGAATGGGTGGAATCGTTTTATTGCCTCTCAAAATGGAGGTTCTACTAGTTATATTTCCCCCTTTAGATTAAGGGTTTTACAATGGAGTCGCCACTTATTTAATTATTGGAATAAATAAGAAAACCAAAATTGAAAATTCCTCATTTTATTTATTTGAAATTGAATTTACATTGATCATAGGAAATTACATGGCTTTGGTCCTAGATACAACCTAAGATAAAGTACATGGCTTTGTTTCCTAGTTACAATCTAAAAATAAAAAATTACAAGGATAAGTATTTGATCTATTAACCCTTGATTTAAGCTCGGAGGCTATGTTACAAGGTGGGAAGGTGTTAGGCACCCACCTTGCCCGGTGAAACCGGTCTTCTAGATTATGGTGGCCAACATTCATATCATATCATCCAATATGTCAATCAATTTACATGTTGAATTTAAAGTGTGTGCATGTGCTAAACCCTAATTCAATTTATTAAGTATTGCATTTGGATTGAAAAATAATTTCTAGTGAATATGTGTGAATGGTGATAACCTAGATTCAAGGATTTGAAAGAATTATGAAATAAACATGTTTTTCATATTTATTATGTGGATTTGAGATTAAACTAGTGTAATGTATGAACATGTGATGAACAACCAAGAACATATGAAGAACACATAAGAGCATTTAAGAACATTCAAACATATTCAAGAGAATTTAAATAGTTGCTATCATGCTTTTAATCCTAAATTCTCATCATGGCAATATAAAAAAAAGGTTAGGAAAAGGAATTATACCTTCATGAAAGATCCATATAGTGTAAGAGGAGACTCTTGGTAGAGATCCTAAGGGTGGAGGAAAAGAAGAGCTAGGAGAGGGAGAGTGAGTCTCACTCAAAACCTTGAGTCTCAAGAAGATCAAGATATGACAAGACTACTCAACTTTACTAGAACTCAATAGAGGAGAAGAGAGGGGGTTTTTTGTGTCTTGGAATAAAGGAGGGGGGGTTTATATAGTAGTGGTGGAGGAAATATGAATGGAAGGCCATTAATGAGGGTTGACAAAGAATCATGAACCTAGACCTCATTTTAGCCTTTGGGGAAATCTGGTGCATTAAATGAAAAGATTGGTAGGAGTGAGGAGCAAGTCAAAATTCGGTTTTCCCGAAGCTGTTGTAACAGCCTGTGGAGCCAACTTCGAAAAATCATATTTGACTCAATTCCGATCAGAATTAATTCGTTCTTATGCTTAAATTGAAGCCCCGGATGTCTAGTTTCTGGAAAAATTAACCTCATTCACATATTCAAAATATTCTGAGAGATATTGATGAAATGGTGAGCAGAGGTCATTTGTTAGAAAATGGTTTCAGCACAATTAACATTAATAGGTCCCAAATTAGCTCCCAATTAACATTAAATGGCTCCAAACACTCCCATTTCAGACTTAATTGGTCCCAAATTTACTCTAATTAAAAGATAATTGCACAAATTACTCATTGAATAATTAATACTTAACTATCTAATTAATTAGGTGTGTCCAACCTTACCATAAAATGTAGTCCTAACCAATAAAATTATGACACATCATTGATCTCAAATTGATTATACTTATAACCAATCGAAATCAATTGTTCATAATCACATATAGTCGGACTCAACATGTGATAGTGCATCTCAGCCATTAAAACTTGATTTGATGATAACTTTCAATCTTGTGGTCCGATTAGGGCTTATGACCAGTCGATTTGATTGCTGTAACATTAAGATCATTTTGGTGGAATGAGATTAAGGATCTAATGACCAGAATCAAGAAGTATATTTCCAAGGAAAAATTACCCTTTTACCCTCCTGGTGAGGTTAAATGCGGGTTGCAAAATAGGGTGTCAACAAAATGCCCCTCATTGACAGAGCTTGAAAAGCAAATGTCAATGTATGAAAGAGACACCTAACTTTGCAATCAGTATTTAACCGTGGTGGATGTATGATGCATGCATATAAGAATGCAGACCATTATGTAATGGATCAAAATGTGGACCGAATCTCAAGGGAAATTGCCTACGTACCTCTTGGTGAGAGGATCAGGTCCAAACGTAGTTCATACATGTAGCTCTCTCTTTTTTCTTTTTTTCTTTTTTTTTTCTTTTTTTTTGGGAAAAAAATGAGTACAAGACATGCTTACCAGTGGTGATCTTGAATTTTGAATGTGCTTCCTAGAGGTCCGCGGATTTGAATTTAGACGTTCTTCCCAGAGGTCTGGTGGATTTGAATTTGGACATGCTTCCCAGAGGTCCGATGGATTAAAGTTTGGACGTGCTTCCCAGAGGTCCGATGGATTTGAAGTTTGGACGTGCTTCCTAGAGGTCCGGTGGATTTGAATTTGGACGTGCTTCCCAAAGGTCCGATGGATTGAAGTTTAGACATGCTTCCTAGAGGTCCGAAGGATGGATTTGAATTTGGATGTGCTTCCCAGAGGTCCGATGGATTGAAGTTTGGACGTGCTTCCCAAAGGTCCAAGGATTTGGATTTTGGACGTGCTTCCCAGAGGTTCGATGGATTGAAGTTTGGACGTGCTTCCTAGAGGTCCGGTGGATGGATTTGAATTTGGACGTGCTTCCCAGAGGTCCGATGGATTGAAGTTTGGACGTGCTTCCCAGAGGTCCGATGGATTTGAACTTGAACATGTTTCCCAGAGGTCCAAGGATTTGGATTTTGGACGTGTTTCCCAGAGGTCCGATGGATTGAAATTTGGACGTGCTTCCCAGAGGTTCGATGGATGGATTTGAATTTGGACGTGCTTCCCAGAGGTCCGATGGATTGAAGTTTGGACGTGCTTCCCAGAGGTCCGATGGATTTGAACTTGGACGTGCTTCCCAGAGGTCCAGTGGATGGATTTGAATTTGGACGTGCTTCCCAGAGGTCCGATGGATTGAAGTTTGGACGTGCTTCTCAGAGATCCTATGGATTTGAACTTGGACATGCTTCCCAGAGGTCCAAGGATTTGGATTTTGGACGTGCTTCCCAGAGGTCTGATGGATTGAAATTTGGACGTGCTTCCCAGAGGTCTGGTGGATGGATTTGAATTTGGATGTGCTTCCCAGAGGTCCGATGGATTGAAGTTTGGACGTGCTTCCTAGAGGTCCGATGGATTTGAACTTGGACGTGCTTCACAGAGGTCCAAGGATTTGGATTTTGGACGTGCTTCCTAGAGGTCTGATGGATTGAAGTTTGGACGTGCTTCCCAGAGGTTCGATGGATGGATTTGAATTTGGACGTGCTTCCCAGAGGTCCGATGGATTGAAGTTTGGACGTGCTTCCCAGAGGTCCGATGGATTTGAACTTGGACGTGCTTCCCAGAGGTCCAAGGATTTGGATTTTGGACGTGCTTCCCAGAGGTTCGATGGATTGAAATTTGGACGTGCTTCCCAGAGGTCCGGTGGATGGATTTGAATTTGGATGTGCTTCCCAGAGGTCCGATGGTTGAAGTTTGGACATGCTTCCCATAGGTCCGATGGATTTGAAGTTTGGACGTGCTTTGCAGAGGTCCGATGGATTGAATTTGGACGTGCTTCCCAGAGGTCCATTGAAATTGAATTTAGACGTGCTTCCCAGAGGTCCGATGGATTTGAATTTGGACGTGCTTCCCAAAGGTCCAATGGATTGAAGTTTAGACGTGCTTCCCAGAGGTCCGATGGATTTGAATTTTGGACGTTCTTCCCAGAGGTCCGGTGGATTGAATTTGGACGTGCTTCCCAAAGGTCTGATGGATTTGAATTTGGACGTGCTTCCCAGAGGTCCAATGGATTTGAATTTGGACGTGCTTCCCAGAGGTCTGATGGATTTGAACTTGGACGTGCTTCCTAGAGGTCCAAGGATTTAGATTTTGGACGTGCTTCCAAGAGGTCCGATGGATTGAAATTTTGGACGTGCTTCCCAGAGGTCCGGTGGATTGAATTTGGACGTGCTTCCCAGAGGTCCAGTGGATTTGAATTTGGACGTGCTTCCCGGAGGTCCGATGGATTGATGTTTGGACATGCTTCCCAGAGGTCCAATGGATTAAAGTTTGGACGTGCTTTCCAGAGGTCCAAGGATTTGAGAGGCATCATTCATGCTAATGTTTGTGGGCCTTTTACCCTAGTACCAGCAAAATAAACATTTTTAATTAGTAACGGAGTTATTCATTGAAAGGATTTGGCATACCTGGCGAATGCCCCTAGTTTAAGATATCTTCCATGATTCAATGAATGCTGAGGGTGGACAATTGACTTGATGTTGCACCACTAGAGAATATGGAATAGGATAATAGCTTTATGTTCCTGAAGAAGAATTTAATGAAGATTTTTTTTTTTTTGAAAAATTTGGAAATCTTGAATTTTTTTTTGGAATTGAAAATTTTGATTGATGATTTTTTTTTTTGGAGATTTGAAGGTTTGCTCATTATCAAAAAGGGAAGAAAATGAAGATGAAGATGGAGTAAAAGTGATGAAGATTTATTCATGATGATTTTTTTTTTTTTTTGAAAAACCTATCCTTTGAATGAGAATAACTTTGGTTGGAAGTTGATCTGGATTGCTAGACAAGTCCTTACTTAACTCCTACAAAAAGAAAATTTCAATTAGCAATGGATTTATTCATTGAAATGAATTGGAAGTACTTACCCAATGCCCCTAGTTTTGGCCATATTCCATGCTTAGATTGAAGTTGAATTCATTTGATGTTGTGACCATTGGGGAACATGAAAGAAGATCATGGTCCGTCATCCTTGGTTCCTGCAAAAAGGCTTTCTTTCTCTAGCTTGTTAGAAACCAATTATCATGAAAACATTTTTGGCCATTACCATTAGTGTAGACATGCTTGCAAAAAATGGATTGATGCCTCAAATGAAAACATGCTTTCATGTAAGAAGGACATATTCGCATACAATATAAATAGACCAATGCCCCAAGTTTAAGCGTGCTTGATGCAACACAAATGGGCTCAACCTAACATGCACCCAAACAATTTTGTCACATTGTTTTGACTTTGTTCTCCAAAGTTGTTTGGGTGATTGAGACCGGGCCTCTGCAAGGCTGCCTACGTACCTTTCTCATAGAGGATTAGGTCAGGACGTAGTTCAAGAGAACTGGATTTTGAACAAGATGTGATCCTTTGAACAACCATTTTGGAAAATCATAGTTTTTAAGAATCAAACAAATCTCTTTGATCATGAAGGATCAAGATCATTAAACTCATGTAATCAAAATTTGCTTCTTTCTTTTGAACATTGTCAGATTAAGTCTCCAAAGGAAATCAATAAATGAAATGTGATAATATTTATGAATCACATTGTTAGGTGCAAACAAGGAGAGTGCTCCAGGTTTGGAAGTTCTTTTGAGTCATTTTGTGGTTTTGAGAATTTGAGAAATTTTGTCATCGGACATATCATCCTATAGGGTTTGACAATTTTAAGCATTTTTCTTTCTAATTCAAGAGAAGATATTATTAAAGTTTAAGATGTTCCTACAATTAGCAAGACTTCAAGGAGGTCTTTACTCATGGGTTGTAATGTAGGCCGGGTTTGGGTTATGAAATGAAAGATATAAAAAGCTCAAAATTCCCTATAATGTTTCCCCCAAGTATGCATTACTCAAAAATCAAGTATTGGAGGAGTTTTCCCATTTCTTCTTTGTCATCTTCTCACTAGTCTTCATTGGTCACTTGTATCAACAATCATTTTTATGCTTATTCCTCTTGAATCATACCTCTAGACTTTCATCTTGTAAAGTTATTCTCGTTTTAGGTTGCATCTTCAAGTTCCCAACTTGGTTGGATTTTCCAATTTTTTCTTTTCTTCTTCTTTTTCTTTTCTTTGGCCCTAACTTTTGCCTAGACCGCCCTTTGGGTTTTCAGCCTAGCGGGCTTCTTTTCTTTTCTTTCTTTTTTTTTTTTTGGCCCTAACTTTTGCCTAGACCATCCTTTTGGGTTTTCAGCCTAGCGGGCTTTTTTTTTTCTTTTTTTTTTCTTTTTTTTTTCTTTTTTTCATCTCTTGATTGAATGAACTTTTTGAGGATCTTTTGCCTCCTTTTTTCTCTCAGCTTAAGTCATGTTGATGCACTCTTTATACATCTTTCTTGCCTTAATGCACTTGCACATTTCTATGCTTATGAATCTTTTCCTTTTTTGATGAAATCTCTCTTAGATGAATCTTGTATTACTCTTGGCATGATGAATTTTAGGCTCTTCAACTTTACAGACACTTTTTTTCTTTTCATTGATGGAATTTCATTTCTCTTTCCTTGATTGTGTGAAACCTCATTTTTCTTTGATGATCTCTTGTTTTTAGCCTAATGAATTATCCACTTGTCTTTCATGTCTTCTAGGAGAGATTTATCAATTAGCTTCAAAGCTACAAGGTTGAGTCCTCTTCAACATGAGATTTAAGTATGCATAACTTGATTTTTCCCACCCCAAGTTTAGATTTTAGTGGGTTCATGCAAAAAAAGGCTAAATGTTTGAAGGCTCAAATGGGCTAGCAATGGATAATAAACATTTTAGGTAGTAGGAAATAATTTTGTTTAACCAAAGATGGCCTCCTATCCCTAGAATGCTTGCTTGTAGACATAGTGCCTTAAGCTCTTTTAATTAATTCATCTTAAAAGAAAAAGTATGAATGCTCTAATGTGGTGAAACAAAAGATCTTTGAAAATTGGATCGAGTGCATGGATTTTTGGGATTTTCTGATGGATGGATTCTTTTTGATTGCCTTTTAAGACCATTTCTTCTTATATTCTAAGTCAAGTAGCAAAAGTCTTTACATGGATCAAACGAAATTAATCATTCCTTAGTATAAGTTGATTGCTCAAGCCTTTAAACATTAAGATTTAGAAATGTTTTGTCCAAGGGATTCTCATGTACCATTTTGAAAAGGAGACTTCTTTTTTTTTTTTTTTTTTTTTTTAAATCTTAACAGAAAAAAAATTGGGTCTTTTTGAAAAAGTCACTATGAAATTCAATGGTCCTAGTTCAAAGATTTTTTTTTTTTTAAATGACTCAAAGGCCCAATGACCCTAGTCCAAACACTTTCTCATTTGAATTTTTTTTTTGAATTTTTTTTAAATATATACATGAACAAAGTACATCAAATGCTAAATGAATTTTTAGAATTCAAAGAAACATAGAAACATGGAATAAACAAACAAGCTTTAAACTTAACCATGATGTTGCAAACCAAATATGGAGTGAGGCAAAGTTGGGCCGCTTGCTTCTTCTTGGTCCATTTAGGATGCTTGAGATTGGGATGCTTGAGATTGGGATGCTTGAACTTTGATTATGATGAAATGGCTTGGGCTTGCACTTGGAAGGCTTGAACCTTGATTATGATCTTTTGGTATTTGCTTGAAATGGCTTGGGCTTACACTTGAAAGGCATGCATCTTGTGAGCTTTTGGTCTTCGATGTTGATCATGCATATACACCTTTGATGGGCTCAAGTGTTGGGCTTAGACTCATTCAAGAAACAAATTGGGCTTCCATACCAAGTTGAGTTCAATCATAGGCTTTTGAGTTAGAGTTCATTCACAACATACAAGGTTCAAACAATCATGATGAACCCAAGCGTTGGACTTGGGTCATGATGGCTCAAACAACGGCCAAACAAATGCGTAATGAAATGCAATTTACATGGACCAACCTAAAGGTAGGTTCTATGGGTCATTACAACATGGGTAGAAGGTAGGTTAAAGGTCCCCACAAGCTAGGACGTTGTACCTCCCAACTTGTGACGCTAGGAGTGCCGCGTTGGTCTGAACGGTACAGTTTGTCCCTATGAACCATCATGGTTATGCATAACCATGATGATCCTTGTCGCGGTGGGTGGTAGGTTCATCGCTGGGTATGTGAGTCTCATGACGACCACAATCCACGGCTAATACTATCAGGCTTCTGGGTTAGCACACAAATAAAATAAATTTCATTCAAGCAAATGATGCATGACATGCAATATAATAACATATTAGACATATTATATACAAAAAACAATAAACAAATAATGACATGGTTGGCCACCATAACCTAATTGAAATCTAGCCCTTAATATCCCCAATGGAGTCGCCACTGTGAGAGACCGCGCCCCTGGCCCCCCTTTTTTTTATATAGGTGTGTTGGGCCAAACTCACGTGAATGGGTGGAGTCATGTTATTGCCTCTCAAAATGGAGGTTCGACTAGTTATATTTCCCCATTTAGATTAAGGGTTTTACAATGGAGTCACCACTTATTCAATTATTGGAATAAATAAGAAAACCAAAATTAAAAATTCCTTATTTTATTTATTTGAAATTGAATTTACATTGATCATAGGAAATTACATGGCTTTGGTCCTAGATACAACCTAAGATAAAGTACATGGCTTTGTTTCCTAGTTACAATCTAAAAATAAAAAATTAGAAGGATAAGTATTCGATCTATTAACCCTTGATTTAAGCTCGGAGGCTATGTTAAAGGTGTTAGGCACCCACCTTGCCCGGTGAAATCGGTCTTCTAGATTATGGTGGCCAACATTCATATCATATCATCCAATATGTCAAGCAATTTACATGTTGAATTTAAAGTGTGTGCATGTGATAAACCCTAATTCAATTTATTAAGTATTGCATTTGGATTGAAAAATAATTTCTAGTGAATGTGTGTGAATGGTGATAACCTAGATTCAAGGATTTAAAAGAATTATGAAATAAACATGTTTTTCATATTTTTTATGTGGATTTAAGATTAAACTAGTGTAATGCATGAACATGTGATGAACAACCAAGAACATATGAAGAACACATAAGAACATTTAAGAACATTCAGACATATTCAAGGAAATTTAAATAGTTGCTATCATGCTTTTAATCCTAAATTCTCATCATGGCAATATAAAAAAAAGGTTAGGGAAAGGAATTATACCTTCATAAAAGATCCATATGGTGTAAAAGGAGACTCTTGGTAGAGATCCTAAGGGTGGAGGAAAAGAAGAGCTAGGAGAGGGAGAGTGAGTCTCACTCAAAACCTTGAGTCTCAAGAAGACCAAGATATGACAAGACTACTCAACTTTACTATAACTCAATAGAGGAGAAGAGATGGGGTTTTTTGTGTCTTGGAATGAAGGAGGGGGGGGGGGGTTTATATAGTAGTGGTGGAGGAAATATGAATGGAAGGCCATTAATGAGGGTTGACAAAGAATCATGAACCTAGACCTCATTTTAGCCTTTGGGGAAATCTAGTGCATTAAATGAAAAGATTGGTAGGAGTGAGGAGCAAGTCAAAATTCGGTTTTTCCGTAGCTGCTGTAACAGCCTGTGGAGCCAACTTTGAAAATCATATCTGACTCAATTCTGATCAGAATTGTTTTGTTCTTATGCTCAAATTGAAGCCCCAGATGTCTAGTTTCTGGGAAAATTAACCTCATTCACATATTCAAAATATTTTGAGAGATATTGATGAAATGGTGAGCAGAGGTCATTTGTTAGAAAATGGTTTCAGCACAATTAACATTAATAGGTCCCAAATTAGCTCCCAATTAACATTAAATGGCTCCAATCACTCCCATTTCAGACTTAATTGATCCCAAATTTACTCTAATTAAAAGATAATTGCACAAATTACTCATTGAATAATTAATACTTAACTATCTAATTAATTAGGTGTGTTCAACCTTACCATAAAATGTAGTCCTAACCAATAAAATTATGACACATCATTAATCTCAAATTGATTATACTTATAACCAATCGAAATCAATTGTTCATAATCTCATATAGTCGGACTCAACATGTGATAGTGCATCTCAGCCATTAAAACTTGATTTGATGATAACTTTCAATCTTGTGGTCCGATTAGGGCTTATGACCAGTCGATTTGATTGCTATAACATTAAGATCATTTTGGTGGAATGAGATTAAGGATCTAATGACCAGAATCAAGAAGTATATTTCCAAGGAAAAATTACCCTTTTACCCTTCCAGTGAGGTTAAATGCGGGTTGCAAAATGGGGTGTCAACAGTCCAATACGTCCAAAGAATGCGTGGTAGTTCTTCTATCTATCTTACCTTGGAATCATTCAACCTCTTCTTAAGTCCACTCACTATGACCTTATTTACAGCCTTGGCCTGCCCTTTCCCCTACGGATAAGCTAGAGTGGAGTACCTGTTAGTTATTCCTAGCCCGCAGCAGTACCTCCTGAAAGATTTACTATCAAATTGAAGTCCATTGTCCGAGATGAGGGTGTGGGGCACTCTGAACCGAGTGACAATATTTTTCCATATAAATTTCTTTACATCTACGTCCCTGATATTGGCCAGTGGTTCTGCTTCAACTCATTTAGTGAAATGATTCGTGCCGACCATCAAATAATTCTTGGTACCTGCTGCCCTAGGGAAAGGACCCACAATGTCCAAGCCCCACTGAGCAAAAGGCTAGAGACTGGATAAAGGATTAAGCTCTCCTTCTGGTTGATGGATGTTTGGTGCAAATCTTTGCCACTGATCACACTTCTTTACATACTCCTGGGCTTCTCTGTGCATGTTAGGCCACCAGTACCCTTGAGTGAGAGCTCTGTAGGATATAGACCTTCCTCTTATATGGCTTCCATAAAGTCCTTCATGTAATTCTTCCAAGAGTACCTCAACTGCTTCGGGATGTATGCAGAGCAGATATGGTCCAAAAAAAGATCTCTTATACAATTTATGATCCTCGGACAACCAGAACTGAGGAGCTTTCCTTCGTATCTTGTTTGCCTCAGACTTACTCTCAAGCAAGACATCGTCTTTGAGAAATAGTAGGATAGGATCCATCCAGCTAGGACATACCCTTATCTGATGGACGGAAACCATCTCTTTTTCCAACCCAAAGGGTTTAACGAGATCCTCTACAAGAATTACTCTTGGTAAACTCTGTGCCGACGAGGTTGATAACGTCGCAAGTGAGTCTGCATGGGTATTTCTACTTCTAGGGATTTGCAATAAATTTAAAGATTTAAACCCATGCTGTAAATGTCTAACCTGGTTCAAATATTCCTGCATTCTAGGATCTCGGGCTTCTAACTCTCCTCGGACTTGACCTACCATAAGTCGTGAATCTAAGAATATTTCCATTGTCTTTCCACCCATCTTTTGCATCATGGTCATCCCCACTAGCAGAGCTTCATATTCTGCTTTGTTGTTTGTGGTCGAGAAGCCTAATCTCAAAGACTTTTCAATTGTGATCTTCTCAGGGGAAATTAGAACTAGCCCCACTCCAGATCCTTTAGGATTTGAAGCACTATCAACGCAGATCTTCCAGGTTGACGTTTCTTGCACAGAGATTACTTCAACTGAATTTCCATCCATATTCTGTTCCTTCACTTCTTCTTCTATTGACGCCTCGGCAAACTCGGCCGCAAGATCGGCAAGGACTTGACCCTTGACAGAAGTGTTAGGATATGTGCCCTTAAATCCTATTGTATGATGCTATGTATGATATTATGTATGACATTATGTGAGAAATGATGTATGACTTAATATTGTGTTTAATAAAGTTGTTTTATTCTTATTTAAAATAATGGTAATATGATTATTCGGACATTATCAAATAGTCCATGAGATGCATAGTATGTGATTTATGTGATTTAGTCACAGAAGATATAGATCACAAGTTCTTTGTAAACTCAGAATTTTGGTTCGTAGTTGGTGATGAAATTGGGCATTTCATCTGCGAAAACTATAACATATTAACTACAATGATTTGTCTTGATGAAGTGGTGACTTCTAGTTAATATGTTGAAATGTTTTAAGAGTTAAGACATATTGAACTCGACCGCTGTGAGATTTATTATTCTCCTAACGACTGTCAATTGAATAATAAATCTCACGACTTGTATTCACATGAACTCTTAATCCTGAGAGAATAATGGACCTGATCATGAAATGTAGGTTGCTTTGATATATCAGGAGTGAGATCTAAAGTAACGGTCAAAACCTCAGTATGTTGGGCAGCCACATTTAGTGTTGATGGAACATATATTCTCAAGATGGAATTCATAGTCTCTTAATGGAGATATAAAATATTCCCTTGAGATAAGTTTAATGGGTTCAGTTATTTAGAGAGTTAGGCCTAACTACTTTAGTAAGACTAAAGTATATATTTATGAAATTGGATTTTATAAATATGTGGTGAATAACTTAAAAGGATTAAACCGGGTACTCAAGGATTAAGATGTAGTAATTCACAAAGTGGCAGTCTATATTCATGACTTTGTATTACTACGAATATTTTATGAAGGGGTTGCATGTATAATAAAGTCTTGGAATATAATTTATTAATGAGGCCTAGAGTGCAATTATATTTATATAGTGGTATTAAATATAATTAATGATAACTTTGGACTTGTCAAGAGTTGACAGAAAGCCCAAGGCCCATTGGAGCTAGTGTCTTATTTGTTCCCTTTTGGTCCTACTCCAAGCCACACACTAAAGCCCAATTGGGAAGGCCCAAAAGGCTAGCCCAATTAGATAATCAGTTATGTGGAGAGAAACATACAGAATTTTGTATTAAATAAAATGGTTTGTAATTGTAAGGTAATGAAAATAAGGGAGAGAGATACTCTTTCATATTCTCTCTAGAAAACATAGAACTGATCGAGAGACCACACATCTTGGGCATCAAGTGGAATTGGAGTGAAGATTGAAAGTGTTCCCGAGTACTTCTTCATTCGGTTTTGAATTTCACCGCATCAAGGTACACTCTCTTGTTCTTATATTCTGAACCCTACATAGTGCATGTTATCAATTGTGAATGAAGTAAATCCGTTTATTTTCCGCTGCGTATGTTTTGTATGCGATGTAAACATGATGATTTCCTAACATTGGTATCAGAGCGGTCTTCATTTCGAATTTGTATAACATGTTTTGTGCGTTTTGGAATTAGAGATAATAGTTTCAAGTTGATAGAGGATTATACATTTAATTTTTTGCATGGTTGTTGAAACTATGATTTGATAAAAACTGATATTGATGTTATGATGTTGTTTAAATATGAGTTTAAGAATGTTAAATTGATCTTTAAGGCTATAGCATCAATACATTTCAGTTTTGATATCAATCTCTGTTTATCATTTTCGTATGATGGTTGTTTATTCATGCAAAACCGTTGAAAACTGCCTTAGAAGAATTTTTGGAAATTCGAGTTTTACGAGTTTCAATCAATCGAAATTTACTTTCGATCGATCGAGTAAAACAGAGACCAATCTTTTTGAATCGATTGATATTCGATTGCTAGTCGATCGATCAAATTTTCTTTTCGATCGATTGAGAAGCGATCGAGCATCAATCGAACAAGTCAGAAGGTCAAGTTCGAATTGTTTAATTTTTTCGACCGATCGAGGGGAACATTCGATCGATGGAAAGAAAGAAAATCTGAATTTTTTCTAAGTGTTTTCAAACTTAGAAACGCGTGTGATTAAATTTTGTGTTTTCACTATTTTTTTCTTACGCCTTTTTCGTAAGAAAAAGTTCTTAGTATAAAGTGCAAGGCTGTGTATAATTAGTTTATGCATGTTTAAAGATAAAAACCTTTAATTTAAAACATCTAGTGGGAGAGAGATACAAGGGTTGGATCTCACGGCCTCCATTATCGGTTCATAGTAGTGTGAGCTAAGCACCTCATTTTGGTGTATATGCCTCGCGATCTCAAAGGAGGGTGTTTACTTCATAGTACTACAGGATTGAACTTACCCGTTTAAAGTAGTGTAGACAAGCACCTCGTCTTGGCATATATGCCTCGCGATCCCAAAGGAGGGTGTTTTGTTCTATGGTACTACAAGTTTAAACACCATAAAGGAAGATGAAATTTGGCTACACATGATTCTAGATAATGGTATACACTAGACTAAGTTTAATGTTAACCTCCCAAAGGAGCTATGTCATTATTACTTAGAGGCTAAAGATAATACGGCATATTATTAGTGTTTGATAAGAGTTATCATGATGGCACTAATAATGAGAATAGTTCTCAACTGATTGATGTGTTTATAATAAACTTGCTACCAAGGAATTATAGACATAGATTGGGTTGTCGTTGCATTTATTATTTTATGGTTTTATTAAGGTTCCATATTATATGCTTATATGCTAAATTGATAATGTCCAGTTTATTTATTATATTCATGTTTATTATTTCAAATTTGAACATGGCATCATTTAGTCCACTTGTTAGCATTCTTAATCAAAACAAACTGACTGGAACCAATTATGTTGACTGGAAAAGAAATTTGGACATAGTTCTCACAGCTGAAGAGCACAAATATGTGCTTATTCAACCATGTCCTAGCTTTCCTTCATTAGATGCTCCTCCTGAGGAAAAACAACGATATGATTGTTAGCAGAAATCTAATGAAATGGCCAAGTGCTACATCCTAGCGTCCATCTCAAATGTTCTATAGCATCAAATGTAGGATGTAGAACTAGTTTCGGACATTATGCTAAGTCTGAAGGAGATGTTTGGTGAGCAAGGCCGTTCTGCAAGGCAAGAAACCATGAGGCAAATTTATAATAGCAAAATGGCTGAAGGTAGTTCAGTGAGAGAACATTGTCTTACAATGATCTCTAATCTGAATACATTGGAAGTTTTGGGTGCCGACATTGATGGAGAATCCCAAGTGGATATGATACTCCAGTCACTGCCGGAATCATTCAATGAATTCAGACTTAATTATAACATGAACAAAAAGATTTATTCTTTGTCTGAATTAATGAATGAGTTGGTAGTGGCGGAAGACATCCTTGGTACTTTTAATGTTGAAGCCAATGTGGGTGAAGCTTCTACTTCTCAACCTAAGTCGAAAGGCAAGGGTAAGAATAAGAAGAAGAAGGACTTCACTAAGCAGGAGGGTAAACAAATTGTCTTAGGGGTTGCCGAAAAAGGAAAGAAGCTGAAAGGAAAATATTTCCATTGTGGTGAGAAAGGACATTGAAAGAGGAATTGTCCAAAGTTCAAGGCTGCCAATAAGGGTATGAAAATTTCATTCCTTCTTAAAATATGTTTGGTACAAAATCCCACGGATTCCTGGTGTGTGGATTCAGGTTGTACTAATCATATCTGCAATTCTTTGCAGGGGTTCCAGGAGACCAAAAGACTTAAAGAAGGAGAGTTGTTTCTGACCTTGGCTGATGGGAGTAGGATTCCAGTTGTAGCTATTGGAGTGTTTAATTTATGTTTTGAATCAAGAGTTTTAATATTAAATGACTGTCTATATGTACCTAATGTTCGTAGGAATTTAATTTCTGCAACTTATTTAGGTAAAAGTGGATATTGTGTTATCCTTAAAGACAATGTTGTAATAAAGAAGGGTAAAACATTTATCTGTTCTGAAAATATTGTGGATGGTCTTTATATTTTAACTCCTGATAAGCATGAATTATATAATTCTGAATTAGATAATAACTCTCATGTAAAATCATTAAAGAGAAAGTTTCCTTCTACTAATGATGCATATCTTTGGCACTTGCGTTTGGGTCATATTAATCCAAACAGAATTCAAAGACTAATCAGAGATGGTCTCTTAGAGCCATTGGACTTTGATGAATTTCCAGTTTGTGAATCTTTTTTGGAAGGAAAAATGACCAAACGACCTTTTAATGCAAAAGGTAGAAGAGCCCAAGAGTTGCTAGAATTAGTTCATACGGATGTTTGTGGTCCTATGTCAACCTAAGCAAAAGGAGGTTATGAGTACTTCATCACTTTCACCGATGATTACTCTAGATTTGGTTATGTGTACCTAATGAGACGGAAGTCTGAAACCTTTGGAAAATTCAAAGAGTTTAGGGCTGAAGTTGAGAATCAATTGGGTAAACACATAAAGGCCATTCGATCTGATCGTGGTGGCGAATACCTTCTTGGGGACTTCAAGGATTACTTAACTCAAAATGGGATTGTATCCCAATTGACTGCACCTGGAACTCCCCAACAAAATGGTGTAGCAGAAAGAAGGAATAGGACTCTTTTAGAAATGGTTAGATCCATGATGAGTTACTCAACTTTACCAGTTTCCTTTTGGGGATATGCACTAAAAACTGCAATGCATATTTTGAATTTAGTTCCATCAAAATCTGTTCCCAACACACCTATGGAATTGTGGAGTGGGCGCAAGCCTAGTATGAAATATCTCCACATTTGGGGATGTCCAGCACATGTGTTGAAAGGGAAGTCTGATAAGTTGAAAGCTAAAATGGAAGTATGCATGTTTTTAGGGTATTCAAAGGAAACCAAGGGTTATTTATTCTATAATCATAAGGATAACAAAGTGTTTGTTAGCACTCATGCAAAATTTTTGGAACATGATTATGTGAATAATTTTAACCCTAGAAGTAGAGTTGTCTTGGCTGAAATGAATGAACCTGTAATTGAACAACCAATGGTTGAAACTAGGGATGATGTGGCTGTATTGGATACACCACAAGATACTACTCATGAGATGTCTAGTACACAGTTGCCTCGTCGTAGTGGGAGGAATGTTAGGCCACCTATAAGATTCATAGGTCTTGGAGAGACTTATGAGGCTATCTCAGAGGAGGTTGAAATTGATCCTTACACTTATGAAGAAGCAATGAATGATATAGATGCACATCATTGGGTCCAAGCTATGAAATCAGAATTAGATTCCATGTATTTCAATCAAGTTTGGGATCTTGTAAAGGCGCCTAACGGCATTAAACTTGTTGGTTGCAATTGGGTTTACAAGAGGAAAAGAGGGATAGATGGAAAGGTTGAAACCTTTAAAGCAAGGCTAGTGGCAAAAGGGTATACTCAAAAAGAAGGTATTGATTATGAGGAAACCTTTTCACCAGTAGCAATGCTTAAATCTATCAGAATTCTCTTATCCATTGCTGCTCATTATGATTATGAGATTTGGCAAATGGATGTTAAGACTGCATTTCTTAATGGCAATCTTGAAAAGGAAATCTATATGAAGCAACCAGAAGGTTTCATAGCAAAAAACCAAGAGCATATGGTATGCAAGTTGAATAGGTCCATTTATGGACTTAAGCAAGCATCTAGGTCATGGAACATTAGATTTGATCAAGCAATCAAATCATTTGGTTTTGAACAAAATCTTGATGAACCATGTGTGTACAAAAGACATCAAGACAAAGTAGTAATGTTCCTAGTGCTTTATGTTGATGATATTTTACTCATTGGAAATGATGTAGGTGTAATGTCATCAGTAAAAGTTTGGTTGTCAAGCCAATTTGATATGAAGGACTTGGGCGAGGCTAACTTTATTCTAGGGATCAAGCTTTGGCGAGATCGTAAGAATAAAATGTTAGGCTTATCACAAGCTGGATATATAGATAAGGTACTAGAACCGTTTAGCATGCAAAATTCCAAGAAAGGATTACTTCTTTTCAGACATGGAGTTCCTCTGTCTGATGACCAAAGGCCTAAGACTCAAGAGGAAGAAGATATGATGAGACAAGTTCCTTATGCTTCTGCAGTAGGAAGTCTTATGTATGCCATGCTTTGTACTAGACCGGATATCTATTTTTCAGTTGGCATGGTCAGCCGATATCAATCAAATTCAGGACCACAACATTGGCAAGCTGTAAAGCATATTCTCAAGTATCTACGGAGAATGAGAGATTATATGCTTGTTTACCGTTGTGAGGATTTGATCCCCATTGGCTATACAGATTCAGACTTTCAATCAGATCTAGATTTCAGAAAGTCCACGTCAGGATGTGTATTCACCTTGGGAGGTGGAGCCATAAGTTGGAGGAGTGTTAAGCAATCTTGTATTGCGGACTCCACCATGGAAGCTAAATATGATGCTGCTTGTGAGGCGGCAAAGGAAGCTGTTTGGCTCAAGAAATTCCTTTCTGATCTTGGTGTAGTGAGAATGGAGCAAGTTCCTATCACATTATTTTGTGACAATAGTGGAGCAGTTGCACAATCTAAAGATTCAAGGAATCACAAGAAAGAAAAGCATATTGAGAGAAAGTACCACATCATTCGAGACATTATTGCTCGTGGAGATGTGGTAGTTGCAAAGATTGAAAGTGCAAATAATCTAGCAGATCCCTTTACCAAAACCTTGCCTCAAAGGACCTTTGAGTCACATTTGGAGGGAATGGGAGTTAGATTAGTGCACAATAGTCTTTAGGGCAAGTGGGAGATTGTTAGGATATGTGCCCTTAAATCCTATTGTATGATGCTATGTATGATATTATGTATGACATTATGTGAGAAATGATGTATGACTTAATATTGTGTTTAATAAAGTTGTTTTATTCTTATCTAAAATAATGGTAACATGAATATTCGGACATTATCAAATAGTCCATGAGATACATAGTATGTGATTTATGTGATTTAGTCATAAAAGATATAGATCACAAGTTCTTTGTAAACTCAGAATTTTGGTTCGTAGTCGGTGATGAAATTGGGCATTTCATCTGCGAAGACTATAACATATTAACTACAATGATTTGTCTTAATCATGGAAGTGGTGACTTCTAGTTAATATGTTGATATGTTTTAAGAGTTAAGACATATTGAACTGGACCGCTGTGAGATTTATTATTCTCCTAATGACTGTCAATTGAATAATAAATCTCACGACTTGTATTCATATGAACTCTTAATCCTGAGAGAATAATGGACCTGATCATGAAATGTAGGTTGCTTTAATATATCAGGAGTAAGATCTAAAGTAACGGTCAAAACCTCAGTATGTTGGGCAGCCACATTTAGTGTTGATGGAACATATATTCTCAAGATGGAATTCATAGTCTCTTAACGGAAATATAAAATATTCCCTTGAGATAAGTTTAATGGGTTCAGTTATTCAGAGAGTTAGGCCTAACCACTTTAGTAAGACTAAAGTATATATTTATGAAATTGAATTTTATAAATATATGGTGAATAACTTAAAAGGATTAAACCGGGTACTCAAGGATTAAGATGTAGTAATTCACAAAGTGGCAGTCTATATTCATGACTTTGTATTACTACGAATATTTTATGAAGGGGTTGCATGTATAATAAAGTCTTGGGATATAATTTATTAATGAGGCCTAGAGTGCAATTATATTTATATAGTGGTATTAGATATAATTAATGGTAACTTTGGACTTGTCAAGAGTTGACAGAAAGCCCAAGGCCCATTGGAGCTAGTGTCTTATTTGTTCCCTTTTGGTCCCACTCCAAGCCACACACTAAAACCCAATTGGGAAGGCCCAAAAGGCTAGCCCAATTAGATAATCAGTTATGTGGAGAGAAACATATAGAATTTTATATTAAATAAAGGTTTGTATGTGTAAGGTAATGAAAATAAGGGAGAGAGATACTCTTTCATATTCTCTCTAGAAAACATAGAACTGATTGAGAGACCACACATTTTGGGCATCAAGTGGAATTGGAGTGAAGATTGAAAGTGTTCCCGAGTACTTCTTCATTCGGTTTTGAATTTCGCCGCATCAAGGTACACTCTCTTGTTCTTATATTCAGAACCCTACATAGTGCATGTTATCAATTGCACTATGGTCCCAAGTTTATCCTTATCTGAGAAGCTCAATGTCGGTGGTACGCCCAACCTAACCCTCTTTGGCTCGTGTCCCGAGTCCTTAGCAGATGATCTGGCCACCGTCATCACTCTGGATGGAGAAGATCCTGTCCTTCTTGGCGCGGCAAGGATAACATGAATGGTGTCTAAAGGAGGCCTTGAATACGTACCGCCTTGAATATGTACCGCCTTGAACCCCTGATCCCGCCTGACCTTCCTACCCGCTAGGTTGATTCAAAAACTGATTCAACTTGCCATCTCGGATCAGTTGCTGAAGATGAATCCACAAAGTTCTACAATCCTCAATTGTATGCCTTTTCTCTTGGTGGTAGTGATAGTGAAGGTTTTGATTACGCTTCGAAGGATCCCCACTCATTTTGTTTGGCCACCTGAAGTATGGCTCATTCTTAATCTTTTCCAGGATCAGATGCATTGGTTCTCGGAACACAGTACCAATAACTTGGGTAGCTTCGGATCTAGACTCCCCTCTGTATTCCCTTCGTGGCCGGTTGTTGCCATAATGATCCGACCTGAAATCCCTCCTTTCCTGAGAGATAACCTTGCCTTTCCCCTTTCCTTGCTGCTGGTTCTCTTCAACCCTTTTATATTTGTCAATCCTATCCATGAGTTGGCGTACGCTGGTAACGAGTTTTCCTATTAAGGACGTCTTCAAGCTGTGCTCGGTGGGTAAGCCGACCTTGAAGGTTCTAGTAGCCACATCATCAAAATCACCCTTTATCTCATTGAACATCTCCCAATATCTATCCGAGTACGTTTTCAAAGTCTCTCCTTCCCTCATGGACAAGGACAGCAAGGAATCCAAAGGCTGAGGAACTCGACTACATGTGATAAAACAGGACCCAAATGCTTGAGTGAGCTCTTTGAAAGAGTTAATGGAACCCACCCTTAGACCATCAAACCATCTCATCGCCACAAGCCCCAAACTAGATGGAAACACCTTGCACATCAAGGACTCATTCTTAGAGTGCACCGCCATTCTCTGATTGAAATGGCTAACATGTTCAACAGGGTCTGTACGGCCATTGTAGATGGTGAATGTGGGCTGAGTGAACCGTCTAGGAAGTCGTCCACCCTAAATCTTGCGCGTAAAGAGAGACTTAGAGATTCGGTTAAGCGCCTTACTCATAGTGTCATTTCCCAAGCCCCTGGAGGATGAAACTTTGTTCCTTCACTTGTGATAATGAGTTTCATCATATGAGAAAGTCTCACTAGGAGGCGTTCTTGACCTGTGTCTGTAATCATCATCCTTGTCACCGTCAGAAGAAAGGTCAGAGATGGAAGGAATTCATCTTCTCCGTTCATGACGTAACTTTCTTTTTAAGTGATCAATCTCCTTCTATATGTCCTTGGCACTCCTATCACGAGAGTTGTGGCTACCGCCCCTAGAACGGCTCTCATTGGTACGGGCAGTATGTATACTTCCCTCTTGAACATGGTCTTCATGCTGAGACCCCATGGACTCCAACTGGTGTGGACCCGAACCTACCACGAATTTAAGTCGAACTCCCTGCCACCACAGTAATTTCCACAGACGGCACCAATTGTAAGGACATAGATTTGGCGGCGTGGCCCAAATGATGAAAGAACTAGCCCAAAAGGCCTAAAACAATAAATTTGTAGAGAGTAGGTTGAGAAAACTGGGTGAAAATGAATTGGACCGTAGATAGGATGGGCTTACAATAAGCAAAATAAAATGAACAAGTCTTCAAGTAACAATCCTTGGCAAATGTCCGAGGAGGTCAATTCTTATATATTGCTCTTCACTTGATTACAAGTTTGGTTTTCTAATAGCTACAGTCTCTCTCTTTCTTTTTTTGATCTCCTTCTCCCATTGCCTTCACTTCCTTTTATACTCCCTTCTTCTCTTTTCTTTTTTCTTCCATGTGCAGGCCCAATGGTTAGCTTTGATACTTGTCCCATCAACACCTCCCTGAAGTCCTTAGATAATAGCTGTAAGGCTGAAAGTTACTGTTCAACTATCATTTATTCATTAATGGGGCCAGAGGGTTAGCTGTTGAGCCTTTAATGCGGTGGTAGCAACTTTTCTTTTAGATAATCTCCCCTTCTCATTTATCCTATACGACGGTAGGATGTGTCTTAAGCAATCGAACCTTTCAGTACTTCATGCAGATGATTTATTTCTTCTCGGACTACCTCCTTATTCTACATAGTCAAGAATAGGTAGTGAACCTTACTATTTGCTTCTTCTAAGCTATTGATTTGTCCTCAGACATTTGGACCTCCTCGGACGGACCTAAGGCCCACTATACGTACTTGGGCCTACGACTCTACAGTTTTAAATTCAAATTTATGTTTAAGTACAATTTATATTAAAAAATGTTGAATTCACTAAGGGAAATAGCACTTTCCCGTTATATGTTTGGAAAAAATACATTATTTTTAACTTATTTTTAAAACTAACTAATTCCCCATATACGTTTTCAAAAAGAGCAAATACCCCTCATTCAGTAATACCCTTAGTTAAGTCCAAAGGAATATTATGATTTATTGAATATTCTTTCTTGAAAAGCCTGAAATATTATGATAAAGTTATAAAGTAGCTGTAATAGTATAGTGGGACCCATTAAAAGTACCAAAAATAAGATGAATAGTAGAAAAAGTTGGATTTTTAAGCTCATGCCAAACGCACACTAATTATAGGAAACAAAAAATTGGTAATGCATAATTAAAAGAAAGGTGGAAACAAAGCATTGCAATAATTTAGTAGAAAGTTGTTTGCATTCCGCGTTTTGTGCGGTGCGTTTCCAGCGTTTTGGCCTTTTTTTTTTTTTTTTTTTTTTTAAGTCAGCGTGTTTGTCACTGTTCATTGGCCATGAACAGTGATTTTAGGCCAATGAACAGTGACAAATACTGTAGCAAACAGTTAAAAAAAATATTTTTTTTTATTTTATTTTTTTCAGTTTTCAGTTTTCAGTAAAATAAGTAGTATCCAAACGCATACTTAGTTTAAAAAAAGATAATGCATTTTGTTAATAGAGAAATGCTGTCCGCAACATTTCATACCAAATTATAGGTAGTTAATTATTATTGATTCTAATTCGAACTTATTACAGAAATTATATATTTTTTCTATGCCAATAATAACTTGTGGCAACATACCGCATAGAATTTTATTAGTTATTTGCATAGCATTCCCTTGTCTATATTGTTAATTAATTAGGTAAAACGTTATATAATTGGATGGACATAGGGAGGCATACAATCATGCCCTACAAATATACGATCTTAATCAACTCAACTATCATCATTAGTTTTCCCTTGTCTTAAAATTTAGATAAATTTTGATATTAAGATGTTAAAATTAAAAACAGTTAAAATATTTATAAGGATTTGTTACATGTGTATGCTCATTTGAATTTATACCTCCCGCTTATTTTCTTCCTCAATAAAAGTGATTCCTAGACAATTCAATAACAAAAAAGAAAAGAAAACATTGTAATAAGCCAAAATATATTAATAATAAAACTTAATAGCTTTAAGATTTCTTTTTGCTATCAATGACAATTAGCCCCAACAATCTCCGATATTTTTTAGGAATTTTTTGAGAAACAAGATGTAGTAATTTGTATGCATTATGTTTAATTTACAGGTTGGGTTAATTTTACAAAGTTTAGATTATTTGGGGTCATTTCAACATTTCCTCGTTAGTTAGAGGTATTTTACACTTTTTTATAAAATAATTTTCCAAGAATCGAAAGATTTCATTGGATTTAATTGAGGGAGTAATAGAATATGGGTATTTGCTTATTTTGGGGGAACTGTGAACTAACCCAAACATAAAGCACAAAAGGCAATGCTTTTTATAATGAATTCAACAAAAATTTTTTAAATGAAAATAATTGAAAATATTTTGGTTTTGGCATAAAAATTTTCAATATTCTCTTTTGTGTATATAACATAGTACAAAAATATGAGTAAATATGGAATAAAATTAAAAAATTACATACTTTTTACGTTTAAAATTCAAGTTTATGTTTAAGTATAATTTATATTAAAAAATGTTGAATTCACTATGGGAAAAAGCACTTTCCCGTTATATACTTGGATTGATTCATTATTTGTCACTTACTTTTAAAACTAACAAATACCCCTTATACGTTTTCAAAATGAGCAAATACCCCTCATTCAGTTATTCCCTTAGTTAAGTCCAAAGGAATATTATGATTTATTGAATATTCTTTTATGAAAAGCCTGAAATATTATTATAAATCTAAAAGGTGGCTGAAATAGTATAGTGAGCCCCATGAATAGTACCAAAAAGTTCATTGAGACCCTTAAATAGTACCAAGAATAAGCTGACCTTTTAAGCTAATGGTGAATGCACACTAATTATAGGAAACAAAGAATTGGTAATGCATAATTAAAAGAAAGGAGGAAACAATTCATGGTGATAATTTAATCCTAATTAGTTTTAAAAAAGATAATGCATTTTGTTAATAGAGAAATGTTGTCCACAACATTTCATAACAAATTATAGGTAGTTAATTATTATTAATTCTAATTTGAACTTATTACAGAAATTATATATTTTTTCAATGCCAATAATACCTTGTAACAACTTACCACTTCGAATTTTATTTGTTATTTACATAGCATTCCCTTGTCTATATTGTTAATTAATTAGGTAAAATGTTATACAATTGGATGGACACAGGGAGGAATACAATCATGCCCTACAACTATTCGATCTTAATCAACTCAACTATCATCATTAGTTTTCCAATGTCTTAAAATTTAGATAAATTTTGATATTAAGATGTTAAAATTAAAAACAATTAAAATATTTGTAAGGATTTGTTACATGTGTGTGCTCATTTGAATTTATACCTCCCGCTTATTTTCTTCCTCAATAAAAGTTATTCCTAGACAATCCAATAACAAAAAAGAAAATAAAACATTGTAATAAGCCAAAATATATTAATAATAAAACTTAATAGCTTTAAGATTTCTTTTTGCTATCAAAGACAATTAGTTCCTGTTAGGATATGTGCCCTTAAATCCTATTGTATGATGCTATGTATGATATTATGTATAACATTATGTGAGAAATAATGTATGATTTAATATTGTGTTTAATAAAGTTACTTTATTCTTATCTAAAATAATGGTAACATGAATATTCGGACATTATCAAATAGTCCATGAGATGCATAGTATGTGATTTAGTCACAGAAGATATAGATCACAAGTTCTTTGTAAACTCAGAATTTTGGTTCGTAGTCGGTGATGAAATTGGGCATTTCATCTGCGAAGACTATAACATATTAACTACGATGATTTGTCTTGATCATGGAAGTGGTGACTTCTAGTTAATATGTTGATATGTTTTAAGAGTTAAGACATATTGAACTGGACCGCTGTGAGATTTATTATTCTCCTAACGACTGTCAATTGAATAATAAATCTCACGACTTGTATTCACATGAACTCTTAATCCTGAGAGAATAATGGACCTGATAATGAAATGTAGGTTGCTTTGATATATTAGGAGTGAGATCTAAAGTAACGGTCAAAACCTCAGTATGTTGGGCAGCCACATTTAGTGTTGATAGAACATATATTCTCAAGATGGAATTCATAGTCTTTTAACGGAGATATAAAATATTCCCTTGAGATAAGTTTAATGGGTACAGTTATTCAGAGAGTTATGCCTAACCACTATAATAAGACTAAAGTATATATTTATGAAATTGGATTTCATAAATATATGATGAATAACTTAAAAGGATTAAACTGGGTACTCAAGGATTAAGATGTAGTAATTTACAAAGTGGCAGTCTATATTCATGACTTTGTATTACTACGAATATTTTATGAAGGGGTTGCATGTATAATAAAGTCTTGGGATGTAATTTATTAATGAGGCCTAGAGTGCAATTATATTTATATAGTGGTATTAAATATAATTAATGGTAACTTTGGACTTGTCAAGAGTTGACAGAAAAGTCCAAGGCCCATTGGAGCTAGTGTCTTATTTGTTCCCTTTTGGTCCCACTCCAAGCCACACACTAAAGCCCAATTGGGAAGGCCCAAAAGGCTAGCCCAATTAAATAATCAGTTATGTGGAGAGAAACATACAGAATTTTATATTAAATAAAATGGTTTGTATGTTTAATAAGAGTAATAATATATTCTCTCAAGAGAAAACATAGAACTGATTGAGAGACCACACTTCTTGGGCATCAAGTGGAATTGGAGTGAAGATTGAAAGTGATCCCGAGTACTTCTTCATTCGGTTTTGAATTTCACCGCATCAAGGTACACTCTCTTGTTCTTATATTTTGAAACCTACATAGTGCATGTTATCAATTGCGAATGAAGTAGATCCGTTTATTTTCCGCTGCGTATGTTTTGTATGCGATACAAACATGTATATTTCCTAACAGTCCCAACAATCTCCGTTATTTTTTAGGGATTTTTTTGAGAAACAAGATGTTGTAATTTGTATGCGTTATGTTCAATTTACGGGTTAGGTTAATTTTACAAAGTTTAGATTATTTGGGGTCATTTCAGCATTTCCTTTTTAGTTTGAGGTACTTTACACTTTTTAAAAAATAATTTTCTAGGAATCAAAAAATTTCATTGGATTTAATTGAGGGAGTAATGGAATATGGGTATTTGCTTATTTTGGAAACATGAAATGAAAAATTGGTCAGTTTCAAAAGGGGGGGGGGGGTTGGGGGGAATTGTGAACTACCCTAAACATAAAGCACAAAGGGCAATGCTTTTTATAATGAATTCAACAAAAAATTTTTAAACATTAATTTGCACTTGAACATAAACTTGAATTTTAAACATTCGAAGAAATTATTTAAATGTTACAATTCATTCCATATGTGCTCAATGTTTTTATACAATGCTAAACACATAAATATCTCCCTTTATTTAAAAAAAAAAGATTCAACAAAAATAAGAACCATTAGTTACATTCTTTAGAAGTAAATGTAAATATTTTGGTTTTGGAATAAAAATTTTCAATATTCTCTTTTATGTTTATAACATAGTACAAAAATATGAGTAAATATGGAATAAATTAAAAAATTATATACTTTTTATGTTTTAAATTCTAGTTTATGTTTAAGTATAATTTATATTAAAAAATGTTGAATTCACTAAGGGTAAAAGTACTTTCCCGTTATATGTTTGGAATAATTCATTATTTTTCACTTACTTTTAAACTAACAAATACCCCTTATAAGTTTTCAAAATGAGCAAATACCCCTTATTCAGTTATTCCCTTAGTTAAGTCCAATGGAATATTATGATTTATTGAATATTCTTTTATGAAAAACCTGAAATATTATGATAAAGCTAAAATGTAGCTGAAATAGTATAGAGAGACCCATGAATAGTACCAAAAAGTTCAACGAGACCCTTGAATAGTACCAAAAATAAGCTGGCTTTTTAAGCCAGTGGCAAATGCACACTAATTTTAATAAAAAAAGCATTGGTAATGCATAATTAAAAGAAAGGAGGAAACAATGCATGATGATAATTTAATCCTAATTAGTTTGAAAACAGATAATGCATTTTGTTAATAGAGAAATGCTGTCCACAACATTTCATAACAAATTAGAGGTAGTTAATTATTATTGATTTTAATTTGAACTTATTACAAAAATTATATATTTTTTTCAATGCCGATAATAACTTGTGGCAACTTACCACTTAAAATTTTATTTGTTATTTACATAGCGTGCCCTTGTCTATATTGTTAATTAATTAGGTAAAACGTTATATAATTGGATGGACACGGGGAGGAATACAATCACGCCCTACAAATATACAATCTTAATCAACTTAACTATTATCATTAGTTTTCCCATGTCTTAAAATTTAGATAAATTTTGATATTTTTTTGAATGGGAAATATTCATTCATTCAAATTGATAAAGAATCATGATACAAGGCTTCTAAAGCTGGCGGGGGAGAATCTTCCATCCAAAACAAATCCTTATCTAATGTAGTCCTAGCATATTGAGCTAAAACATGTGCCACCTTATTTGCTCCTTGCCTAACACAGCACACTCTAGCCCACTGTAACCCTCAAACCAAATGCCTAATATCATTTACTACATTCCCAAAGAGCGAATAATTTTCCAACGGAGAAGAAATGGCTTGGATTACATTGCAATTATCTCCCTCAATGATCAACCTCGAGAACCCAGCGTCCACGGCAAACTCAATATCTCTGCGACATGCCTACAATTCAGCTTCCTCACTCGTATTTACCTTCGGTAGCAGTCATGGCAGCCAAGACTTCTCCCTTATCATTTCGAATTATAGCACCATAACCAGATCTGTCTAAACTCGAAAAAATTGCTGCATCAAAATTTAATTTATACTCCGCTGATGATGGAGGTTGCCAGACATCTCCATTGAGTTGCTGTCTAGGCAAAACAGCTAAATAATCTTGGGCTTGTTTAAATTCATCAACAAACTCCTCTGCTCTTTTATTTAGGCTATTCGGATCCTTCAACTAACCACCATGCACCACACTGTTCCTCTGATTCCATATAAGCCATGCTTGAGCCCAAAATAGATCCATTTCATCCGGCGTTAGACGCTCCAACAGTTCAGTCATCAACTGCTTCATATCTGTCTGCCCATGTGCACACCATTTCTGCAATTTTCTGATGCTACCAGCCCACACATCCTGAACCGCAGCACAATCCCATAATGCATGGACCGTTGTTTCCACCTCTCTCAGACATAAGGGGCAACAACTTTCCGAAGTAACTTTCCTCCTGGTCAGATTATTTGCAGTAGGAAGTATAGCATGACAAGCCCGCCATCCAAATATTTTAATTTTTTTGGAAGTTTAAGCCTCCATATTGCAGACCACAACTCCTTTTGCGCACACCCCCTTGAAGTTCCTACCCAGTATCCATAATTTAGGTGCTTCCTAGCCACATGGTAAGTCGATTTAATTGTGAACAGCCCCTTTGAATTCTATAGCCAAATTATATCATCATGCACATCCCTTCGACTCAATGGAATTTGGCAAATAGCTTTTGCCTCCTCCCTGTGGAAATTAGCCATAACTTCTTTAGTCCTCCAAATATGTAAATCCAGATTGATCAGATTAGCCACCATCATTCCCTTCACATCTTCATGAACTGGAAGTAATATTCCATTTGTTGGATAATTGGGAATCCACTTAGCCTTGAGAACATTAATTGAGAGACCATTTCCTACCCTCCAACAATGTCCAGCTAATAGAATGGGTTGTGCAGCCATCAAACTTCGCCAAACATATGAATAGTTTGGTGAAACTTTAGCTTCAAGGAAAGAAGAACGGGGAAAATACCTTGCTTTGAAACATTGATAAAGTAGAGAATCAGTGCATCAAACCATTCTCCATCCTTGCTTAGCCAACATGGCTAGATTAAAGGCTCTTAGATCTCGAAAACCCATTCCTTCTCTTTTTTTGAACCTGTCAGTTTATCCCAACTCCTCCAATGAATTTTTCGTTCACTCCCCACCTAACTCCACCAAAATTTTGCACACAGGGCATCTAGTTCATCACATAATTTCAATGGGAGTTGAAACACACTTATTGTATATGTGGGTATGGGTTGTGCCATAGCCTTTATTAGTATTTCTTTACCAGCTCTTGACAACATCAAGCCCTTCCAACCTTGAAGCTTCTTCCATATTCTGTCCTTCAAATTAAAAACAGTTAAAATATTTATAAGGATTTGTTACATGTATATGCTCATTTTAATTTATACCTCCCGCTTATTTTCTTCCTCAACAAAAGTTATTCCTAGACAATCCAATAACAAAAAAGAAAAGAAAACATTGTAATAAACCGAAATATATTAATAATAAAACTTAATAGCTTTAAGATTTCTTTTTGCTATCAAAGACCACTAGTCCCAACAATCTCCATTAATTTTAAGGGATTTTTTGAGAAACAAGATATAGTGATTTGTATGCGTTATGTTCAATTTACGGGTTGGGCTAATTTTACAAAGTTTAGATTATTTGGGGTCATTTCAAAATTTCCTTTTTAGTTAGAGGTACTTTACACTTTTTATAAAATAATTTTCCAGGAATCAAAATATTTCATAGGATTTAATTGAGGGAGTAATGGAATATGGGTATTTGCTTATTTTGGAAACATGAAACGAAAAATTGGTCAGTTTCAAAGAGGGGGGGGGGGGGGGGAGAATTGTGAACTACCCCAAACATAAAGCATAAAGGGCAATGCTTTTTATAATGAATTCAACAAAATTTTTTTAAACATTAATGTGCACTTGAACATAAACTTGAATTTTAAACATTCGAAGAAATTATTTAAATTTTACAAGTCATTCCATATGTGCTCATGTTTTTATACAATCCTAAACACATAAACATCTCCCTTTATTTAAAAAAGAAAAGATTCAATAAAAATAAGAATCATTAGTTACATTCTTTAGAAATAAATATAAATATTTTGGTTTTGGCATAAAAATTTTCAATATTCTCTTTTATGTTCATAACATAGTACAAAAATATGAGTAAATATGGAATAAAATTAAAAAATTATATACTTTCTATGTTTTGAATTCTAGTTTATGCTTAAGTATAATTTATATTAAAAAATGTTGAATTCACTAAGGGAAAAAACACTTTCCCGTTATATGTTTGGAATAATTCATTATTTGTCACTTACTTTTAAAACTAACAAATACCCCTTATACGTTTTCAAAATGAGCAAATATTCCTCATTCAGTTATTCCCTTAGTTAAGTCCAAAGGAATATTATGATTTATTGAATATTCTTTTATGAAAAGCCTGAAATATTATGATAAAGCTAAAATGTAGCTGAAATAGTATAGTGAAACCCATGAATAGTACCAAAAAGTTCAATGAGACCCTTGACTAGCACCAGAAATAAGCTGACTTTTTAAGTCAATGCCAAATGCACACTAATTATGGGAAACAAAGCATTGGTAATGCATAATTAAAAGAAAGGAGGAAACAGTGCATGGTGATAATTTAATCCTAATTAGTTTAAAAAAAGATAATGCATTTTGTTAATAGAGAAATGCTGTCCACAATATTTCATAACAAATTAGAGGTAGTTAATTATTATTGATTCTAATTTGAACTTATTACAGAAATTATATTTTTTTTCTACGCCAAAAATAACTTGTGGCAACTTACCCCTTAGAATTTTATTTTTTATTTACATAGCATTATAGGAATCAAAGCATTGGTAATGCATAATTAAAAGAAAGTAGAAAACAAAGCATTGCAATGATTTAATCCTAATTAGTTTAAAAAAAGATAATGCATTTTGTTAATAGAGAAATACTGTCCACAATATTTCATAACAAGTTATAGGTGATTAATTATTATTGATTCTAATTTGAACTTATTACTGAAATTATATATTCTTTTTTCTATGCCAATAATAACTTGTGGCAACTTACCACTTAGAATTTTATTTTATTATTTCTACATAGCATTCCCTTGTTTATATTGTTACTTAATTTGGTAAAATGTTATATAATTGGAGTAGGTCGAGCCTTTTGCATCCAAAACTTTATAGATGCAACTCTTGCATTAGAGTTATTATTCACATTAGAATTCTAAGCAACTCCAGGATTGGAATAAAGGTTTAAAGCCTTAACCAACTCACCAATAAGTACCATAAGATCTTGTGCTTGAGACACATGTACTTTTGGCTTATTAGCCCGCTTAGCAGCTTGCAATTTGAAACAGTTTGGACGAATGTACTTAGACTTTCCACAAAAATGACAAACTCATGCAGGCTTATCATATAACTTGCCCTTCGGAGGATTAGGAGCCTTAGGTTTAGATTCTTGAAGATCAACCCTAATCTTCTTAGGAGTTATGACTTCTACAGGTTTGACAACCTCACTCACAGGGGGCTCAGAAGAAAAAACAAAATTTGTGGAACAAGGTTCAGGCATAGAGATGCTTTCTACAAAACCTAAACTAGTTTTGTCAAATGGAGACTTGAACACTCAGCATGTGATTAAGTTTGGAGCTTGCATGCCTATTAGTTTGTTCTCTAGCAACAGATAATTCAAGTTCCAAATTCTTAACTTTATCAAGAAAAAGCATGTTCTCAGTCTACACATTATTCAACAATTCATTAGCATCAAATAGTTTCACAAGCAAATTTTTCTTATCAAGTTCAAAAGATGCAGTTTTCTTTAAGCCTAGATCAACACTCATAGCATCCTTTGCAGCAACTTTACAAAGTTTATAGCAGGCTTCTTGCAAATCTGCATCCTCAGAGAGTTTCCCATCAGAAGGGTTCTTCTTAACAGCAACACTTTCATTAACTACAACAGTAGCTGTGAAAGTAATGAAGTTTCCATCCTCATCACTATCAGACTCATTATCAGAAATTTCATCATCACTAAGAGTTACAGCCATAGCCTTACTCTTAGACCTTAAGAATGTAGGATATTTTGATTTCACATGACCATACCCTTGACAACCAAAACATTGTTGACCCATAGAATTATTAGAAGGTTGACCTACTTTCTCTTTAGGGTTTTTAGTGTTATTCACTTTAGTGGGATCATTTCTCCTAAAATTTCTAGGTTCAGCATTGTTCTTACCTCTTACCCCTCTGTTGTTGTTCCTAAGAAAGTTTCTAAAGTTCTTGGCAAGATAGGCAATTTCTGTAGCAAAGAGCTCATCATCAAATCCACTCACATCAACATTATCAACAGACTTAAGAGCCATTGATTTGAATTTGCTAGTCTTAGGTTGGTCCAACTCATAAGACTGAAGAGATCTTGCAAGTTCATCAACAGGGATGGAGTCCACATCCTTACTTTCAGTGATGGTAGTCACTTTGGGTCTAAAATCCTCAGTCAAAGATCTAAAAATCTTTCTAACAATTTTAGGTTAATCATAGATTTCACCTAAATTATATGAAAAATTAACAATATCATTAAGTTTAGCATAGAATTCATCAAAAGATTTATCATCAGACATCCTAATGCTTTCAAATCTAGTAGTTAATTGCTGCAACTTGTTGATTTTAATTGCCTTTGTGCTTTCATGCACAGTCTGGAGAATATTCCAAGCAGTATGAGCAACCTCAACATTAGAGATTCTCTTAAATTCCTTCATAAAAACAGCATTAAAGATAGCATTTATAGATTTGCAATTAAAAGCGGTTGCTTCTTTTTGAGAAGTTTGCCACTCACTAACAAGAGTAGTGAGCTTTTCCCATCCGTATTCAACGGAATTCCAAACTCTCTCATCTATGGATTTCTTTACTTTTCAGTAAGCATAATTATTCCCATCAAAGTGAGGTGGGATAATAAAAGAGTGACTGTGTTCCATGACAACATGGGTCAAGGATCAGCTTTTAGATCAAAGGATCTTAGAATAAAAGAGCTACATGCTCTGATACCACTTGTATATTTTTAGACCCCTTAAAACACAACTAGATTAATCTAGTTATTTAGCCAAGTGATTAACTTAGGTAAATTATGTAGATCTAGGTTAACACAGATAAATTATATCATTGCAGAGTGTGGAAAATAAAGAACACAACAATATAATAACTCAGGAAAAACCAAACTGGTAAAAAACCTGGGGAGGATTTAACTTAGCTATCCTTAAGGTAAAAAGAATCCACTATGAAAGAATTAAAGTTTACACAATAGCGACTAAACCACTAACATCTTATTGCTACTTCGAGTTGAAAACTTATTACTATGACCACGTGACAGCTCCGAGTCCATGAACTACTTCTTTCTTAGATTCCCAGCAAGCACAAGCACTCCCGCTTGTATATTTTTAAGCTCTTGAAACAGCAACTGAATTGATTACCAAGCTCTTGACATCAATTTTTGAGGTTGGAAACCCTAAGTGTATGTGAAGGCAAACACCTCTAGATCTCACAAAAGATTTACACACATAACATAAAAAGCAACCTAAAACGTGGCTAGGGTTTTTCCTTTTATACTTAGGGCAAAACATAAAACCTTACACGTCAAATGGGCTTGGGTTGAGTTGAAATTTTTTGCAGAAAAATAATCTGCACAACTTTTGATCGATCAAGTCTAATTTTCGATCAATTGAGCCAAACAGATTTACACAGTAAATCCTGCAGTAACTCGATTCCAACTTTATATAAAACATATACTTTGAGCAAGTCTAAACAAGACTAAAATGTTTTGATCATGGTTTGCCAACATTACAAATTGAAGTTCTAATACATTTAACCTAAAGCCTTAGAACCTAACAGTTTAGATTATTTGGGGTCATTTAACATTTCCTTTTTAGTTAGAGGTATTTTACCCTTTTTATAAAATAATTTTCCAGGAATCAAAAGATTTCATTGGATTTAATTGAGGGAGTAATGGAATATGGGTATTTGCTTATTTTGGAAACATGAAAAAAATTGGTCAGTTTCAAAGAGAGGGGGGGGGGGGGGGGGTGGGAGGAATTGTGAACTACCCTAAACATAAAGCACAGAGGGCAATGCTTTTTATAATAAATTCAAAAAAAATTTTAAACATTAATTTGTACTTAAACATAAACTTGAATTTTAAACATTTGAAGAAATTATATAAATTTTACAATTCGTTCCATATGTGCTTATGTTTTTATACAGTGCTATACACATAAATATCTCCCTTTATTTTTTTTAAAAAAAGAGATTCAATAAAAATAAGAATCAATAGTTACGTTCTTTATAAATAAATGCAAATATTTTGGTTTTGGCATAAAAATTTTCAATATTCTCTTTTATGTGTATAACATAGTACAAAAATATGAGTACATATGGAATAAAATTAAAAAATTATCTACTTTTTATGTTTTAAATTCAAGTTTATGTTTAAGTACAATTTATATTAAAAAATGTTGAATTCACTAAGGGAAAAAGCACTTTCCCGTTATATGTTTGGAGTAATTTATTATTTGTCACTTATTTTTAAAACTTACTAATACCCCTTATATGTTTTCAAAATGAGCAAATACCCCTCATTCAGTTATTCCCTTAGTTAAGTCCTACGAAATATTATGATTTATTAAATATTCTTTTATGAAAAGCCTGAAATATTATGATAAAGCTAAAAGGTAGCTGAAATAGTATAGTGAGACCTATGAATAGTATCAAAAATAAGTTGAATAGTAAAAAAAGTTGGCTTTTTAAACTAATGCTAAACGCACACTAATTATAGGAAACAAAGCATTGGCAATGCATAATTAAAAGAAAGGAGGAAACAAAGCATTGCGATAATTTAATCCTAATTAGTTTAAAAAAAGATAATGCATTTTGTTAATAGAAAAATGCTGTCCACAACATTTCATAACAAATTATAGATGGTTAATTATTATTGATTATAATTTGAACTTATTACTGAAATTATATTTTTTCTCTATGCCAATAATAACTTGTGGCAACTTACCACTTAGAATTTTATTTGTTATTTACATAGCATTCCCTTGTTTATATTGTTACTTAATTAGGTAAACGTTATATAATTGGATGGATATAGGGAGGAATACAATCATGCCCTTCAAATATATGATCTCAATCAACTCAATTATCATCATTAGTTTTCCAATGTCTTAAAATTTAGATAAATTTTGTTATTAAGATGTTAAAATTAAAAACAGTTAAAATATTTATATGGATTTGTTACATGTGTATGCTCATTTGAATTTATACCTCCCGCTTATTTTCTTCCTCAATAAAAGTTATTTCTAGAGCTCCACTTTTTGAATTTCCGTTCAAGAAAATTCATTAGTCTTTTCCCCTAATGAATTAAACAAACAGTTTTGTAATCATAAATTTGTTTTTAAATATAAACATGAATTTTAAACATAAGAAAGAAATTAGATAACTTCTGAAGTTCGTTCCGTATGCGTTCGTGTTTTTTGTATGACGCAATACGCATAAGAATTTGGGAACTTTTATGCCAAAACCAAAATTTTAGCCACAAAATATTTTTTTGATATGTAATACGTAAAAGAAAAAGGTTCCAAGAAGTTGAAAAAAAAAGAGTGAAAAGAATAATACTATGTTTTTTTAAATCCAACTTGTGTGCAAAACACAATGAGAATTTTTGAATTTATAGACTACTAGACACAATAAAACTTTCCGTTTAAGTGGTGGCAAGTTTCTTCCTTCCTATTTATCACTCCTTTTGTATTCTTGCTTTTTTATTGAAGGGTCTTGTTTTAAAATTTTTGGAGTTTTGATTTCTTCCATTTTATTCTTTTCCTTAAATTTTTTTAACAATCATTTTTTATTTCTTCAAAAGTGCGATATATTTGTGAGACAAATTTTTTTTTTTTGAATTTTTTATCCTACAAATAATCACATCTAAATAGAATGTGAAGGATTTTGTAAGAATTGCCTTTTGATGCTGTAGAAGAATTTGAAAAGAATATACCTTTTGAGTGTTGTGTTGTCCTCCATAGTCTGTAGTGAAACTTGCGACTGTGTTTATGAAATCCTATTATGATTCAAGAAGTTGAAGGCATAATTGACTTGAATTTTTTTTTTTTTAATTTTTTATTTGGGTATTTCCATTCTTCTTTATAATGTCAGCATCTAAACAATCATTTTTTTTCTTTTAATAATTACATTGTCTTTGGTTGCTCCCCTTTAGAGAATGTGGTAATTAATGTGGTTGTCTTACAGATATAGCTGAAAAAAACACAATTCTAGCATTTGGTTGTAAGGACTTAGGATTGATACCACTACCAATGATTCTGTTGGGAGCATTGAGCTTCAAGTTATATTGTTAAAGGTGTTTTGGACCAGTTTCTCCCACCATCTGTTTCGGCCTAGGTGGTTTACAACTTGTTAAGTTAGTATTTAGCAATATTTTGTGTCAACTTGGATCATTTGAGTTTCATCCAATTTATATAGCATTGTTGGATGGTTGTGGTTTTTTAAATGGGAAGCAACTATGTAGTGTTTAGATGAGAGGATATCGTACGGGATCACCCTATTACAATATGTAGGATCAACACATGATGAGAGGTGTAATGAGATCATCTCATAAGATATATATTTTCATTTTCATTTCTAAGCATGAAAAGTTATAAACAACATGTCATAGTCACTAGCAACTGAGCCATTTTATTTATCTATTGAAAGGAATCCCTTCACAGTTAGCTTGAATTCTTCACTCATTGTAAAGTTTTGGTCAATCATAGCTCAAATTAATAACACCTCCCCCTTTTGGAGACGAGAGAGACTTGCCATGATTCGAAACTCTCTTGTTCTTTCTTGTCTAGTAGAAAGGCTTTCCTTGGTTGGTTAGGTTGGTTGGGCCAACTGATAGTGATGGGCTGAGCTTAAATTTTTGAAATTTTAAACATCAAAATGGGTTGCCTGTTTGGGCTAGGGGTTCATTTTTTATTTATTTATTATTATTATTATTATTATTATTATTATTATTATTATAAAAAACCAGGCTAGACGTTGATAACCATGGTCCATTTTGAATACGGCCTTTATTAAACTACTAAAATTTCTGCAATGAAAGTTTTAGGAACCAAAAATTTTGGACTCTATTGCTATTTGGGCCTCTATTAAAGAATTAAAATTTCAACAGTCAAACTTTAGGACACATTTGTTTTTGTTTTGTTTTTTAGAAGTTTGCCAAGCCAAGTTGAAAACTTTTAATTTAGGGTAAGCTAAATAAAAGTTATGATAAAAAAAAAAAAAAAAACAACAAAGAACTAGGTTTCGCTATAGGCCACGTCCTTGAGCAGTATGAGACATTTAAGGAGGTTCAAAGACATTTAAGAAGGAGACATTTAATTGGTCAATATTTTTGGTCTGAAGTCTGAACAAGCAAACTTTCAGTACCCATCAATAATGGGGTAAAGCTTAGTATTGTTTTTTTAGGAACTTAAGGCCCCACTTAATTAAATTCAATAATGTGGCCAATAAATGACATAGTTAAATTTAATTGCTTTGAGAAAAATAGTTTTGTTTGCGCTATATTAGTCAACATAGTCATGCAGATAAATTTTAAAAATCTAATTATCTAAGGTATAAAACCAAATAAATTGTACAAATTTTAACATTAATAATTTAATATTCTAATATAAGTTACACAAATTCACAAACTACACAAATAAGAAATAATAAATAACCTGCTAAAACACAAACCACAAATACACATTATACAAACTAAGATTTGACAATGGGTTTCAAACTCTGCAATGTCTCCAACTCACATTAAAACCAAACTTAGGATTCTATCTTTATCCCTTAATAATTATCAAAAAAATATTGTTAACCCACAAGATTTTGATGTCTTCATATATATATATATATATATATATATACTTTTATTTTAAAGGTAAATTAACGTAGGTATGAAAAATAAATTAAATTTACAATATATTACAATTTGAATGAGGATTACATTATCATATAATTGTTTTTTTTTATTATTATTGTCGATTAATATTTTTGGGATTAAGTTTGCTTCCTAGAGTCTATGAAAGAAAAATCATCCCTTCTCTTGTCTAACTGTGTGAGTTGGGTTGGATTGAGCATTAGGAAATTAAAAAGGGCGGTCAGTTCTAATCAGTTTTTTTTTTTTTTTTTCAATTCCTTGAACACATCTATCTCCAAGTGATTCAAGGATATAAATAATGCCTTGCTTGTAAAAATCGACTGGATGCTTATAATTGGGAAAAATATTATATGCAGTGAAGTTCTAAAAAGCACATAATACAAAGTCAGGTGGATTGGTTAAGTAGGTCTTGAAGTGTCAATGTATTATATATCATCAATTTGGAAGGGAATTGAGGTAAGATCTCCATTATTAATGGAAGTTTGCTAATGGAAGTTTGTTTTACTGTTGGCAATGACTGATAAATATAAGTGTACCGTGGGTTCCATGAGTATGTGTAGGTTAAAAGAGTACAATCTTATGGTTGTCCAATTTCTTTTCAATAACCAAGAATACATAGCTGTACTCTACCTTGGGGCTACATAATCTGGAACGCTTGCATTTTATGGCAATGGTCCACTGTCTAGTATTGTGTTGAATTTTAATTTGCCTGGAGGACCTTAAAGAGAGCAACTTCAAGCATTATGCCCAAAGCCCTCGTACTTCAAATAAACCAGTGAGTCGTCATTTATGTTATTTGTGGCATGCAAAATATGCATACATTAATATTTCTGTCTAATTCAGGTTATAAATTCTTTTCTCTAGATTGGAGTTTTCCAAAAATAGAAAGACTTATAGACCTTTGGGAGTATGGGGTTATATATGTGTCATTGTTATACATAATTACGTACTTATGTGTATATGTGCAAATGTGACACCAATCATATTTATTACTATGTTAATTTGTAAATATTCTTATAATAAAATTAATAATAGCTTTCGTTTTTTTCATAACTTAAAAGATGTTGGTAAGCCACAATAAGAGTCTCAAGGGCATGTATACTGGCCTTCAAGATTGAAAACTAAGTATAAAACAGTGAAGATATCAACAAATAGAGAGAGAGAGAGAACAAAAAAATAAAACAAATGAAAAGACATGAAATTATTTGTTTCTCATTGACGGTCATCATCCACGTGTTTTTTTTCCTTGAAAATTCAAGAAAAATCCAAATGAATCATATCTTGAATTGACAACAAAATTCATCAAGTTGCGCTTTCCAAGTCAAGCTTTCTCCTACTTAGGCACCTATACGATCTTTTTTAAGTAATGGAATCAAAGCATTATATTCATTCGTATTCAACTAGAAGTATTCGGTGAACTTTAATGTTAAAAAGGAAAAGTAGATTAGCGGTCATGTTAATACTCATGTCTTCCTTGAAAGTTCACTTTCAAAAGCTTATTCAGAGTTCACATCAGATCGATCACTTTGTAACATAATTTGAATGAAATGTGGTTTTGGATGGAGAGAAGCACGTGTTGGACTATGTTGCTTTAAGTTTAGTTCTCATACATTTTCAAGTTTCAACACAACTTTCCAAATTCAAGGTCCTTTTAAAACAGCCTACATTAATGATGAATCAAAAATGGGGTACAGACTTTATAGACTAAACTATTTTGAAGAAAGTATTGCATGCCATAGTCTCACACTCTCTCTCTTTCTCAATAACTTAAAAACATATAAAGAATCATAGTGCAAACTTTTGAATTCTAATGAGATGGACTTTCTTCACTGGTCTTGACTGGGCAAGCATAGACCATGTCTACTTTTTAATAAAGCATTTACCCAAAAGGAGGAAAATGAAAATGAAAAGGTTTTTATGTTGTGGCATGGCTAGCTATAGTCAACTTGTCCTGTTACAATTTTATGACACTTGCTGACTCTATCGATCAACAATTGAAAAAATAAAAAACAAATGGTAAACAAAGGTCTTTTCTTTCTCTATCTTCTTGTTTACTAGTTAGTAGATGGTGGGGCATAATATTAGAAAATTCAACTTAAAAAATTAGCATCAGTTTAATAAAAGTGGAATCGAATTTTTAGTAGTTAGAACCAGTCAAATAAATTCTTGACCTGTGAGAGAATCAAACCAAAAGAAGACGTTTCACATTAGAAGCTTTCTCGAACACTATTTAGGAGGATTATAGAGAAGGCATGGATGTGTTTTGCTCGTTAAATTTGCAACTATGATTGATACTATTATTGTATGATGTTTTAAAAATTGAAATATTGACCTATTTGGAACATTCCAAGTGGAGTGGATGTTGAATAGTTTTCATTGGTGCATGCTGACTATCGCTTTCTAGTCAATAGAACTAAATAATATCATCAAAAAAGAAAAAAAAAAAAGAAAAAAAAGAAAAGAAAAGCACAAGATGTTAAACGTTTCATATGAGTGATGTGGATTGGTGATATGCTAGCGTAGATGAAAGAACAATTAAAATGAGCTAGAGATTAGATGCAATGGGAAAGAACAAAATTGTAGAATAAAATAAATTTAAGCTTGTATTAGGCTTTCACTCCGCTTACCAAAAAGATTTCTATTCCTATGCATTTTCCACATGAACAACGCTAGTCTCATCAATATGCATATTAGAAAAATCCAAAGAAATGGAAGGAAAATCGTGGAATTTAAGTTTTCTTTTGTATCATTAGTGGAAATTTCCTCTCTCCCATGTTTGTTGTAATCCAAAGTATTATGAAGTTTCATCAAACTCATCATGGCACAAACTAATAAAGTTAATATGTTTTCTCACATCAACCACATGCACTAGTAATTTGAATATTGAGATGGTTGTTTCCCAACTAATTTGGTGATTCAGACGTTAATTACAAAAGAAATGGAAAATGTTTTAGCCGACATGCTATTTTCAAAGAGAGAGAGAGAGAGAGAAAAAAAATCCCTTGTTTCAATTCTTGTGTTCCACTCTATGTTCAATCAATCGCAATGTGACATACATTTCTTTTTTTAAGCAACTAAAATTTAAAGGAAAAAAAAGATAGAAAAACAAACACATGACATACCATGCAGTCATGCACGGTTAAAGAAAGCAAGAAATTTTTTGTTGCTTCAAGGATGTCTGTGTATAGCTTTTGTGGTTTCATTACAAAGTGACTATCAATAATTGTGTGTAACACTTGTTTTGCATAAATTAACCTGCGGTTTGGTAGAAAGTAACTGATTTCTACCTGTCCATGCGCATGCAGTGAATGTCTGTATAAACTTCTAAAATAATGGCTCTAAGTTTGTTTTTACTGTAAAAAAAAGTGTTAGGTCATTCAGCGGATTAAACAAAAGTGTTGTATCTGTTATATATGTCAATAGCAGAAGCAAAAGGTTGGGATCTGAGTACTTTGTATATATCCTCCCACAAGTTCATCACTTATCATTTAAAGCCCCCCTGAAAAGTTACTTTTGGAAAAAAATTCAAGACCTAGTAGGATACAAGCTGCAACCAATATTCTAAGACAAATCATGTCTTATGCAATAGCATGGACATTGATTTCAGACATTATTTGGTAAAGAATAAAGTGAAAATGGAAATATGAAATTCTTACTCATGTGAAAAGCTATGGTTTTGAAAGGATCACTAATGAAATACCACATCACAAAGCCATCTATTTCGAAATTTAGACAAAAATAGAATTATGATGCTGAGGTCTTGGGTCGAAATGGGCAATATTTTAATAGGTAAATTAACGCTTTATGTGGCGAAAGAATCGGCTTTATGCCCTGGAGGACAAATTATTACAATATCCACTTCAAGAGAAACTTGTCTAAAACAACCTATAAGTAATAAGTGTTGAGTTATTGATGCGAGGTAGATCCAGAAACACAAAAAGTGAAACAGATAATTTGTATTTTTCTAAACTTGCAGCTTCCTAGCTAACAAGTTAATGCAGTTTTCTTTTGTTCTTTTTTTCTCATTCTTGAATGGTTAGGCAAATGGAAGCAGTGACGTTGCTGAGATGTGAAGGGAGAAAGGTACATCATTTCATTAGGCCTTAAATTAGGGGGTTAATTGGGTTGCTACCCAAATGAGTCTACGTCTCAAAGATTCTTTTTTCCTAGTGCACACCTAACAAAAAACCTGCTCTCTTCTATATTGATAAGGACTTCCAATACCAATACAAAGACCACACTTTATGTCACATATAATGGACACACTCAACCAATCAAGGTCAACAATCTCATGCTCTTTTTATAAAAAAAAATAAAAAAATAAATTCAAGCTCTCTTCCATTTGAAAGTCCGTCTCACTCAAGCAACCGCCCCATATTCCTAATTTCTCTCTTTGCTACCGTTTCCCATACCTTATCTATCAACTTTGTATCATTTACACTTTCCATTATTGATGTATATGTGTTAACTCTCTTTCTTGATGAGTACCATCCAATCAGAAAAAAAAGAATATATGTTACTCTTCTAGATTCAACCCTTTAATCATCTATAAACTATTTGACGAAGTTACTAAATATTATTATTGTGTTATAGAACAAGTGATATACGCATGACGCATAGGTAGCCCCTTTTGCACGTCATGCTTCTTTGTAATATTTAAGTTTTCTCTTCTCGTGGTAGGAATTAGAGCCAAGAAAAAAGCAAAGTATGCAAACTCAGTCTTTTATGACAAATTGATCTTTCAACATCCAACCAGTAAGCTATCTTGTAATATATAATGTTATTAATTGTTGATTTTGATGTGTTGAGTGAGACAGCTGTTCCGGATTTGTATTATATAATGTTATTATGTTAATCATGTTCAACATCCATGCTTTATCCAAAAAAAAAAAAAAAAGAAAAAAAGAAAAAAAGAAAAAAAAAGGAATTTATATTTTTTAAATACTTATTTATTTATTATTTATTTATTTTCTCTCTCTCTCTGTCTCTCTCTCTCTCTCTTTGTTGTTACTGTTATTATTATTGTTGTTGTTGTTGTTGTTGCTGCAGCTGCTGCTGCTGTTGTTAATGTTGCTGCTGCTCTTGTTGTTGTTCTTTGACGAGTGTAGGATCTTTCAGCATATATATAATGAATATTAGTCATTCAGTCTCATAGAATTCCTTGATCGACCTAAAAATTTGGTTGCTGTCTTTTCATTCATTTGTGAACTCGTCTTAGCAATTTTGATGTGTTTCAAATAGGCAGTATTGTGGACAAAAAAGGTGGCTAATTTTGTTACTTAACAACTAACAACTGAAGAAGGTAGGTAGATGTCACAAAGTTGATAAAATGACATTATGAATAAGTACCAAAGAAAAAAAAAAAAAAAAGAGGTAGTTTTGAAATGTTCAATTAGTTTACTAAACAAAGGTTAATTTCACTACACCAATGGCGAGAGATTCATGTTATGCAAGCAATTAGCCACAAATTACGGCATGGCGCAAATTTTTTTATAATGTTCGACTGGGAACTTTTTACCATTTTACACTATTGCTTTTTGATCATGATTCATGAGTCATGACCATAGAAAAGCAATCAATTTTATTCAACTAATCAATAGGGGATGATTATATCCATATTCCATCTTCTTCATATTTTTTTTTTTTTTCATCTTTCTGAGTGGGTACACGAATTCCACAAAGGTTATTTTGACTGCTCCAATGACAAGCGTTTGCCTGTTAGGAACACAAAGTAACTTTTGTGCCCTTTGATTTTTCTAAGCTAGTCTATTATTGACCAAATCTCATAAGTGAGGTGGTTTTTTTCATAATTTCCTAGTTTGTCTATTTCTTTTCGGCATATGATGGCTATTGGAAAATGCATTATGTTGACTGTACTATAAGTGAAGGAATCAAGATATGTACGTGTTCTACCTAAAATGTCATTGGATGAAATTTTATGCTTTCATCGTCATCACTATAATATATTGCTAATAAAATTAACTCCCTTGGGATGAGAAATTTATAGAAAATGACATGAAGTGTATGGGACAAAACATGATTGATTGATTTATTGTATTGAATTACACAATTTACACTAATGTAAAATAATATTACTTAATTCATATATATCTGATCCTTGGTGAGTTCTGTAGTTTTATCTTTTTTTGTTTCATTTTCATTGGCATGAGGATAGAAGACATTAATGTTCTTGATGGTGAAAAGAAATGATAGTTCTTGACTATTGACTAACTAAGATCTCCAAGCTTCGTTTTTGACCTAATCTCAACCAGTGAAATTAAACTTTGTTAAAATAAGCTGTTATTTAATATATATACATGCATTCCATGAGTCAGATTGTTAAATATTTTACATATGTTTCAAGGCCAAGGATGGTCTTCCTGTCGTGGTGGGTGTCGTTGTGTTCATCAATGGACCGCTATTGGTCAATATATCAGTGGGGTTACCAATAAAGCAATGCTTATGGTGGGACATCAATAGAAACCAATAGCGATGTTAGGAATTGGATTCAACAATATACTGAAGAAATACTAGTCGTATTCTATGACTATTCTAAATGTACAAGATCATTTTCATTTTTGCATCTTTGGGATACTGTTCTCATTTAACAATATTTGCTGATAAGGCGTATTTACTACTTACTACAAGGATGACGTATAGGTTGGTTGTATTTGTACGGTTTGATGTAGTCAATGCACACTTGTAGAAAAGGTTAAATGGGGGAGGTGACACCCGCAGATTTTCCAATACTTTGATCGATTTAGTTCGGTGGAAAAAGAAAAAGATAGAAAATGGAAGTTTTTCGTTGTTTGCTGTGATGGAAAACTTTCATATTGTTGGTCTTAATGTAATATCGGTGTAATAGTAAATTTGTTCAATTAATTTTTCTATTCTTTCACCTTTTCATCTTCTCTACCAAACACATACGAGAGATCGCTAAAACATTTTCTATCATTCTTAAATATTCTATTTTCTCACTTTTCCCTCCTAGTCAAATAGATTGTATTTTTGGAAAGAAAGTAAAATGTGCTTCTATCATCAAATTTGTTTCTTTCTCTCATTTCCTTTAAAAGTTGTCTTAGTGGTTAATAATGAAGAACCGTTCCATGCATTTTTGCTTTTGTGTTTTAATGCCAAATAGCGGTTTGTAACTGTTGGCCGTAATTCTCGAAACTTGATTAATTCGTGAGTTGACTAGTTATGTTGACACGTTTAGATCAAGCTGAGATGCTAGATTGTTCTGAGTAGGCTATTTGTTGAGCTGGATTGAGATTCGGTGCAATTCAACTCCATCCTCTCACAAAATTTTCTTACTTTTTTTTATTATTATTTTTAATATTTTTACTTTTATTGATTTTTTTATATTTGATAGTTGAGATTAAAAGTTATTTTTTACAACTTTAAATCTCAACCATTCATACCAATTGCATCAGGTGCAATATCTAAGTATTGCACTTAATCTCAATCTCTATTGAGCTCATCTTGATTTTACCGAGTTGAGTAGATGATGTGGACCAAGCACTGACTAGATCTGTATCAGTCAACATTATAAAATGAAAAAAAATTATTCACACGCCCCAAAAAAAGAATTAATTTACATGATTTGGAACCATTAGTTATAGAAAAATTACATACAAAAAAAGCAAGTATAAGAATAACACTTAATTGAATCTTTAGACTTAGTCATACGAACATTCTCTAGATTTTATACTCATGAATATCTTAACCAGTAAAATAAGATCGATAACATATTTGGATTAGCATATTTTTAATAATTTAAGGTTTAAAAAATAATTAATATAAAACTTTATCTTAAAAATATAATTAAAAAATTATACATAATCTAACAATAAAATAAACTAACATTTTAAGCTAAAACAAACATACCTAGGTTCCAAACATACGTAATCTACTACCACGGTTTCACCACTTTCCTTAATTCTCACAAACAATTCATATCTGTCAGTAATCTTTAATTTTGACTAATTAAAAACTTGCAAACCAATATATAAGTAAAGCAAATGAAGAGAGTACCCACACTTCATGTGCTATGCATGTCTTATGTAAACCCTTCTTAGGACCACCTTCTTACTTTAAATATGGTTGATAAAAGATAGATGTCTCTCACTTTTCTCTATGTCTCTTTTCTACTCCCTAATTGGAATACCCGTGTGCCCCTATGAATACATATTTAAATGTCAAAAGGATTTGCCACTGCTCCACATATGTTGCAGTCAATCTCATCTTTATGAACATGGGAAAATGAAAAAAAATAAAAAATAAAAAAGATAATAACAATAAAAGTGGGCTCTCTCTCTTAACTATTTGACTAAATCATTTTATTGAAAATCCAAATTTAAGAACACCTATCCACTCCTAGGAAATCCTCAATAAAAAACAATCATCACTTCATTCCAAACACCAATATTACATTATGTCATTTATTATCACCCAAGGTATGGTTCATGAATGCCACTATGGTTACTATGCAAGTGTCTCTCTTAATAGTTGTCTGATGTGGATCCATCTAAGACACGGATTTGGGAGTTTGCAACTAACTTGTGGTTAGGGCGAAGATGAGAACTTGACAAACACAAGTTAATCCGGTGAAGATGAGAACTTGTGGTTAGTTGTCATTTGGAAAACTAACTTGTGGTTTGCAACTAACTTGTGGTTAGGGCGAAGAGTTTGCAACTAACTTGTCGTTTCCCCCTAATGAATTTAATAAACATTTTTTAACATAAATTTGTATTTAAACATAAACTTGAATTTTACACATATGAAAGAGTACATTGAGAACATTTTAAACATAACTTTTAATATGTTTCTCAAAAACAAAAATAACTTTTAATATCCATTCCATATATTATCGTTTTTTTGTACGATACTATACATATAAAAGAGTACATTGAGAACTTTTATCCCAAAACTAAAATTTTAGGTACAAAATATTTCTCCCCCTATCGTTACGTACTTCTCCAAATCTTTATCAATCTCTAAAATTTTGGCAGTCTCTGTGTGTGATCTTCTCCACAATATCCTAAATCACCTTTTCTGATGCCAGATCCTCCAATGGCGGAAAAATTGTAGCAACCCCCCTACAACGTTTGAGCCTCTGAGCTTTGCCACTCCTTTATTTTTGCCGTTTTCTTCCTGGACTAAAAAGAACTCGAAACGATCACCACTGGCCTCCTTGGTGGAGGTAGTGGAGATGCTCTAATCCACATACCATACTCCTTATCTTCCTCCGTCAATGAACCATTGCTCTTGATCTAGAGGTCACAATCCTTTTCCTTGTGGTCCAGACATCCACACCAATAACAAATATTTGGGAGACATTCGTATTTGAAATAAATCTTTTACCTAGAATGTTCTTCGAGAGAGATAACCCTACCCCTACACAGAAGTTGGGAAATATCCACCGTAACTTTAACTCGCACAAAATCTCCCCTTTCAACCACTGCGCTCTTCATCAAATGATCCATTTCCCCTGCAACATCACAAATGTTTTCAGTCATTTCTCTATTTGAAAAACTAGAATATCATGGACTTGAATCCATAAAGGAACCTAATTGAAGGCTAACTCCCTAACAGGGGAATGATTGTCATAGCGCTGAAGCACTACTAGATGTCTATCAAAGCTCCAGGGTTGACTTCTTAGGATTCTTTCAACATCAGTCTCTTTATCAAAGATAAACAAGACAACATGATCACAAGCATCACGCACCTTAAAACCAGAATGGACTCGCCATAAGGGATTGAAGGTCCGGATAGTGGCAATTGTATTTAAGGTATGGTTTGACAAGAATTTTGCGGCCAGGAAAAACTCAATAGAGCACTTCTCTTTTCTCAAACAAAGATTGCCCCTTTATCAGATAGAGACAATTTCTTCTAGTGTTTCGTTAAGCTTTCCATGGTCACCACACACATTTGTGTTTCCCAAAACCCGAACAAAGAAAATACCACAAAGCCTACGGATAAACTTGTTGCCCTAGGAACCTAATCAGCCTTACAAGATAAGACAAAAAACTATTCTACTGCCTAAGCAAAGGAGGACCAGAGAGTCCAGCTTTCTTAGTGGCAGAGAAACCTCAAAATAAAAATTGAGAGAGAAACAGAATGTGGGTGTTTGCCCATTTTGGAAACATATAACGAGATATTGGTTAGTTTCAAAAATAAGAGGGGAAATTGTGAACTAGAGGGAAATGTTCTTTGCCCCTAATGAATTCAACAAACATTTTTTTTAATATAAATTTGTACTTAAACTGTTAAACATAAGCTTGAATTATAAACATATGAAAGAAATTAGATAACTTTTAATATTTTTCTTAAAAAATAACTTTTAATATTCATTCCATATATTATTGTTTTTTTGTATGATGTTATGCACATAAAAGAGAATAATGAGAACTTTTATCCCAAAACTAAAATTTTAAGTGCAAAATATTTTTTGATATCTAACATGTAAAAAAAATTGTTCTAAGAAGATGAAAAAAAATAAATAAATAAATAAAAGGGAACAAAACTATACATGGATCTTTAAATCCGGCTTGTGTACAAAACACAATGAGACTTTCCATATTTATAGACTACTGCCAGACACAATGAGACTTTCTGTTTATGAGAAGGTATATTTCTTCCTTCCTTCCTTCTTCTTCTTCTTCTTCTTCTTCTTTTTTTCCCCTTTTTTGTTTTCTTGCTTTTTATTTAAGGATTTTATTTTACCCTTTTTGGAGTTTTGATTTCTTCCTGTCTAATCATCTCCATTTTTCTATTTATTCGAAAGTGCATTAAATTTGTAAGACAATCTCTTTGAATTTTTTTATCCAACAAGTAAACAATCTAATAGACTGTATGTTATGGACTTCTATAAGAATTGCCTTTTGATGCTATAGAAGAATTTTGCAAAGCATATATCTTTTGAGTGTTGTGTTGTCCTCCATAGACTGTGGTGAAACTCGCGACTACCTTTTGAGTGTTGTATTGGTTTGTGGAACATACTTGTGGAGTGTATTGAAAGACCATTTGTGAAAATGGTCTTCAAGCTGTGGCATTATTGAGATGAAACAAAGGGTACAGGTGAATCAAAAGTGGGTTAATGGGATGTTTAAAATTATGGAGTTTTCAAAAATTTTATTTTACTTGTTTATTCCCATTAGTTCAAAGCTTTTAGGTTAGTAGGATCTCTGCGTGTGGGTATTTTGGGACATCAAAAAATAGTCTAAAGCAAGGAATCCTTTTAAATAATGGGAAAAATTAACATATATTCTAAGATATTGATTTAGGAAATATTTTTTGAAACCTTTTATGAGAAAAAATACTGATTCTTTTGACAGTTTTTTTTTTCTTAAAAGTGATATCAAAATTTTCCTAAAATTGTTTATTAACAAATGCTCTAAGGACATCCGTTGATTGAACCCTTAAATAATTATAATAGTATAAATAATCATTCTTTGTTGCACCAGAAAAGATAATAGTAGTAACTTTCAGATTAGTAGTCAATGACCCCCTTTTTTTTTTTTTGTTGTTGTTGTTGATATAGTTGTCAATGACCTTTTAGTCAAATGACATCATTTGCTCTTTTCAACGGACATATCTAAGCTTCAAATTCCTTCTCACTCACTTATTCACTTATATTGTATATATTAAATTAATGAAATTTAATTATTAGAAAATGCTACTGATTGTCTAGAATACCTTAACTCTTCTACTTTGCCCAATTAAAAATACATGAGTAGCAATTTAAAATGTAACAAAGAAAAAATTTTGATCAATGCAGAGTCATGAATATATATATTAATTATGTTATATATAGTTTTGTACTAAAATTATAAGATAAATGTTATATCCACAACATTTTCACAACATTTTTACAAAAAATTTTAAGTGGTAGGTCGTTATGGGTTGTTATTGTTAGGGTAAAAAAATAATCTTATTGCTGGGTTCAAATTTAAACCAATAACAACCAACTACCTATGATTTGTTGTGAAAATGTTGTAAAAATGTTATAGACGTAGCACCTCTCAAATTACAAACATAGTTCAAAACGTAAATGAAGTATTTTATAAATCAGTAGATGTATAACAAAACAAATATTTATCAAACTTAATATATGTCTGCTAAGATTAAGGAAAAGGTTAGTACTTTTTTTTTCCCAACTTTGATAAATTATCATGGAAGTACTAGGTGGGTATATGAAATAAAATATAAAAACTAAATATCCTCACTCAAAACTAAAGCATATGATCTAATAGAGAATTAAAATAATTATATATCGAATGTGAACTAAAATTTTACTAATTTCTCATTCTATATATAGACAGCCAAATTATTTGCAAATATTTGTCCTTGGAAATTCTTAGGATGCTTTTGAGAATTTAAGTTTCAACAGTATATCCAAAGATATATTACAACATATTTTCTTTAAAAAAATGTAACAATAACTCTTAACTTGAAGAATAAAAATTATAAAATTAAATTACAAAAATTATTAATAATAAATCATATAAAATATTTGTATTATTAGCTAGATCTAAAAACATTAGATTTAAGATATCATGAATTTTGTATAATATGTGGAAGTAATAAACTTGTTTTGAATGAAATCAAATACAAATGAGAATTAAGATTTTATTTTTTACCTTAATAAAAAAGAAATTAATAAAAATTTTGTCAATAAGTAGATTAAAAAATTTAGGATATAGAAAAGAGTAATTGGGTAGAAACTTTCATATTCTTACCATGATATGATATGACGTGAGAGAGTGGTATTATGGCGTGAAAGATGTGTGACGGGACTTTGCCACTAGTCACAACGTTCGAAAGTGAAGTATAATAGAAAGAATCAACTATCTTATTATTGATTGTTGAGTGCAATGGAATTTTTTTTTTTATTGAATCATGTGGTAAGTACTTGTTAATACCCATTTTTGTGACATATTTTCTACAAGCCCAATTTAATTGAGCCTGACTTTCTTGTGGATCTAATTCATGTATTTTTAATTTATCTCATTATTTTAAGAATGACACATGCCTATGTGACATCAAGGGGATTTTGAGGGAGGGTTGTTTGGAGGGTATAAGTCAACTCTTTTGGAACTTTTGCGTGAGCATGAGCCATGTGTATTATAAATTTATTTTATTCTTTTAAGCATAACACATGCCCATGTGACATAAGAGGAATTTGAGAGAGTGGTTTGGAGAGTATAAGTTGACTCTTTTGGAACTTTTGCATGAACCTAAGCCATTTGTATTGCAAAGTGAGCTTGGGACATTTACAGCACCTAAAGCTCATGGAAATGGTCTAGTATCGAAAATTTTCACCCAAATAATGGCTTATAGCTCTTGTTGTGTGCGGTTGAAACCTTTAGACGAACATATTTTAGTCCCTAAGAACAAGCTATCTTCTTAGACCAACTTTGGATGCATGCTACCAGTTAGGGCAAATTCTCAAGTGGTTGAATTGGCTGGGAAGAGCACCTATTCCCATTTGGTCAAGCCTTTCCCCTTTTGATATAAAAAGCAAGCCAACCCTTTGCCTAAACAAAAGCAAACTGAACTTAAACATCAAATTAGTACCAAAGAGATCCATGGCCTCATCCATTATTCATAGACCAGTCCTTAAGGACATCCAAAGCTTGCTATAAAGCCACACAATTAGATCTAAATCAATGAATTCGTGTTTTTCCTCTAAAACCACAACCTTAGAGCAAAAACCATCTTAGCCAATTAAGATTTACAGCATTCTGAAACTTAGAGGTGAAAATTCTGGTACCAAGGAGTCTTCCCTCTCCCTCACCACTTCTCTCAAATTCCTCTTCCTCTTATATGTGCAAAATAGTTCCAGATTTAATGAATTATGCATATTTTCCATTTCTTTGTTGTTTTGCAATTTGATTCCACTCTTGTGATGCACTAATAGCCTCTATTTACTAAATATTAGAATTTTGGGCATGATTTTCTCAAATTAATCACAATTTCAATAAACGCAAGGAGAGTTTTGGGCTTGTTCTAGTATTTTGGCCCTTGTTGCAAAAACGTCATTGACGCTATGTCACGTTAGTCTTGTTTTACGTTAATATATTTTAATTTGTTGGCTTGAACAATATTATGATCAATGGACTATTATTAAAGAAGAGTCAAAGAAAAAATTAGTAAGACATGGTCAAAGTATTAATCATCTTCAGAAAATTATTAAGTATTTTTGGAGTATAAATGATGTGGTACATCAAAATTCAAATAAACATAAACCACCTATCACTTTGGTTCGGTGGAAAAGGGGAAAGATGGAAGTTTTTCATTGTTTGTTGTGATGGAAAGTGTAGGGACACAGAATTTAGCCCTTTCCCAAGGAGCTCACCTCAGAACTCAACAATAACAGTTTGCACAACTTAAATAAATGACATGGAATAAACACTCTACAATGGGAAACATAGCAGTGGATTGCTGTCATTCTCTTTGGCGCGATTACAATTACAAGTGTTAATATAGGAAACTATATTGTTCCCGTGGCGACACCCTTAGTGTTAGTCTTTCTCTCTTTCAATTTCTCTCCCCAAGTAGATTTTTACCTCCCCCTCTCCTTTTATAGCTTCAATCCTTGCTCTAATCATTACAGTTGTCCTGTTGCTCACCAGAACCTCAGGGATATTTTTCTCCACTTTATCAGATTCCTCCTCTCCCTTATCTTGGAACTCTGACTTTTGGGTTTGCTGCTACTGTTCAGGCTGTCTCCCTTGCATTTAATGTGGCAGAGGTGATGTAAGACCCTCATCATTGCCACGGAGGTAAAGATCTTCAACCTTCTTGCATGTTCCTAATCCTTCCTGTGATTCCAGGAATCTTCTGGTTATCATTCGTGGACCACCTACGTTCCTCAACTCAGGTAAAGTAGCCCTTATCATCTCCACGGGAACTAATCTTTTGCATTACTCACTCTTCCCATGACGCTTGGGATGACCCTACTATTCTCCTTGCATGGTGCGCTACCCACCGAGCTTTCCTTCTGAACATAGGTCAATCCCAATTCTTCTCCATAGCCCAATTGCTTCCTGGGCTTCAGGCCCGAGGTGTGACTATCCCACTCCCTACAGAAAGCTTCTTTATTTTTGGTCTTAATGTAGTAAGGGTGTAATTTTAAATTTGTTCAAATAATTTGTCCATTCTTTCACTTTTCCATCATCCCTACCAGCACACATGAGGGGAAAATTAAAACATTTTCTATCATTCTTTTTTTTTTTTTTTTCTTTTTTGATGGACATTTTCTATCATTCTTAAATACTCTATTTTCTCACTTTTCTATCCTATGAACCAAACGGATTGTATTTTTGAAAAGAAAGTAAAACTTGCTTCTATAATGAGATTTGTTTCTTTCTCTGTATCCTTTTAAAGTTGTCCTAGTGGTCATTACTGAAGAACCGATCCATGCATTTTTGCTATCGTGTTTTAATGGCAAATAGCGGTTTGCAACTTTTGGCGTGATCCTCTGAACCTGATTAATTTGTGAATTCACTAATTATGCTAACAAGTTTTTGAGCAGACCAAGCTGAGATGCTAGACTGTTTTGAGTAGGCTTAGCTCATCTTGATTTTACCAAGTTGAGTAGATGGCTTGAAATAAGTATGGACTAAACCTGTATCAATCTACACTATAAATGAAATCAATTATTCACACACCTAAAATAAAAAAGAATTAACATTATATAGGCCATTAGTAATAGAAAAGCTAGATACGAAAAAAGTACGTATGACACATAGATTGAATCTTTAGACTCAGTCATAAAAACAGTCTCATGTTTTTATACTCATGATTATCCAAAGTTGTGGAGTTTCTTGTAGTGAAATAAGATCTATAACATATTTGGATTAGCCTACTTGTGATAATTTTTTCAACTTATTTTTGCTACTAATCATGGGTCCCATTGCACTTTTTGGTATTATTCATGGGTCTTACTGTACTATTTCAATTAACTTTTACCTTTATCTACAGTACTTTCAGCAAAAAGTTTTTAGTTTCAGCAAAATAAGCAGATCTCAAACAAACCCATTATAGTCTAACAATAAAATAAAATAACGGCCAAAATGAGCATTAGCCTCTTTCGCCCAAAAGATGGCAAAGTGCTCCTGTTTTGAAATAATCTAGCAAAAATGCCTCTGTTTGAAACGCGATTTTTAGAATGTAAAACTCGATTTGATGAAAATCGAGTTATTTGGAAAAATTCACATGGAATTCGAGTTCCATAATTTTTTTAAAAAAAGTTTTACTGCCTATAACTCGATATTCTAAAAATTGAGTTTCAATATAAAACTCGATTTTTAGAAAATCGAGTTTCAAAACAGGAGTATTTTATTAGATAATTTTAGAATATGAGCATTTTGCTACATCTTTTGGGCAAACGGGGCAAAAACCCATTTTTGCCATAAAATGACATTTTAAGCTAAAACAAACATACCTAGGTCCCAAACTTGCATAATATACTACCGCGGTTTCACCACACCTTAATTCCCACAAATGTTTCATAATTACCATTAATCTTTAATTTTGACTAGAAACTTGCAAACCAATAAAAGTAAAACAAGTGGAGAGAGTACTCGCACTTCAAGCTTTAAGCAATACTTGTGCTATACATATGTCTTGTGTAAACCCTTATTTGGACCATCTTCTTACTTTAAATATGGTAGCTCCAAGATGCGTATATCTCCCACTTCCATATTATTTTCTACCCCTTACCATTGCACACTCTTGATGCGATTGTTATTTTACAAGAATAAGTGTTTGTAAGGTGTGAGAGCAAGGGCCAGAGTTCAAGTTTTCAAGAATGAGCTTTACACATATATACATTTAGATTAGGTTAAAGTAGAATTTTTATCTTGTATTTAAAAATAAAAAAAAAAATTTCTACCCCCAACTGGATTATCTATGTGCCCCTATGAGTACATATTTACTTGTCAAAAGGAATTGCTTGACTGATCCACATTTGTTGCAGTCAATCTTATCTCTACGAACATGGGAAAGCTAAAATTAAGCAAATAAAAACTATAAAAGGGGAACTCTTTGTCTCTTAACTATTTGATCTACATCATTCTATTGAAAAATCCAAATTTAAGAACACCTATCAACTCCTAAGAAATCCTTAAACAAAAGCAGTCATTAATTCATTCTAAACACCAATATTACATTATATCATCTATGAGCAGCCCAAGGCATGGTTCTTGAATGCCACCGTGGTTACCAAGCAAATGACTATCTTAATAGTCGTCCAACGTGGATTCGTCTTAGACACAGATTTAGGAGCACGCAACTTACTCGTGGTTAAGGTGGAGACGGTAGTCGTCATTTATGGTCCGTTTAGATTGAGGGAGAGGGAGGGGAGCAGAGTAGAGTAGAGTAGATTTAACACAAAATTAGCTTATTTTTAGCTGACTCTACTCTACTTCCCTCCACTCTCCCCCCTCCATCCAAACAGGCCATTAGTTTTGGCCTAAGAACCACTCTTTTGACCCATACACAAAGGTCCAATTCAAATATACTTTAATTTTGAATTTAGGATATGGGTTTAAGAAGGTATTAGGCACCAATTATACTACCTAGACATTTTCTAAAAAGCTTCCAAATAAGTTGGTTTCCTTTTAAGCATACAAGATTTGAATAAGAAAATTCAATTTAGATAAAACTCAAGATTTAATTGTTCAAAAGAGTGAATTACCTAAATATAAGAAACAAACATGCATAATTAAAAGAAAGAAGGAAACATACCTCAGATCCGCACCACATATGGACACATATATTGAAAGAAAGCAAGGAACTACTAGGGTTTTCATTTATAGTCTGGCGATTGCGTATATACAATCTCAAGTTGCATACTCAAATCTTCATGATTCATATGCATCTTGAGGCAAAAACCCTAATTTTACATATCGATCGAAGAATTAAATTAGAAGCAATCCTAATTAAAAAAAACAAAACAAAACAAAACAAAACAAAACAAAAGGGTAGACACATGCAAAAAAAAAAAAAAAAAAAAGAAGGAAAATAAATGTAGGAAAGAAAAGGAACTAAATAGAATGTGTAAATTAAAAAGAAAGAAAATTACCTAGTGTGAAGAATCTACACTACCTTAATCACACAAACTTACCATAATACTTAACACTCATTAAATATGTCTATTTTTTAGAAAAAAAAAGAAGGGATTAAACTAGATAAAAAAAAATCGTTCGCTACTATTTCTAGAAATTGATATAATTATTACAACAAATGGTTTTCTTCAACATTACTCCATACTCCATTTAATTCAACTATTACAAGCAACATCAAATTATATAAGTACTTACTTTCATACAGGGCTGGCTCAAGGTATTGTGGGGCCTAAAACGACAACTTCAAGTGAGGTCTATTCTTAAACTTTGAATATTAATAGAATATATATTTAACTTTTAGTTTTTTTTTTCATTTAAAATCTATTTTTTTAGAAAAAAATTACAAATTAAAACGAACCCATCGCATTATTCAATGATTATACAACTAAAATAAACACTATTCATTGAATGAAGTAACAAAATACTAAAAAATTATGATTGAAAATTTAAATAAAGTTATTTATTTGATATTTCTAAATAGAATTTGAGTATAAATATATATACTAGTGTTAGATTAATGAGTTCTTTTAACATTTATATGTGAGAGATTAAATGATATTGACTTATCCAATGAAAATATTTTTCTTTAACTAGTTTTTCTTTGATAAAAAACAACAACTTTTTATTTATTGGTAAATATTTAGGGCTTAATCAATACTTCTATTGGTATAGGAATATCTTTATTGGTAAAAATTTAGGGGCCTTTTTCATTGGGGGCCTTAAGCGGTTACCTATTTGGCTCACCCATTGAGCTGGCACTACTTTCATAGTACCACCTTCTTAAAAAAAAAAAAAAATTCATAGTACCAAAAATATGCAAAAATGGGATGAATGTAAAAAATTGTTAAAATTTTCATTTGTCTAAAAACTCGTTAATGTTTATGCACATGTTTCTGTGTATGGGTTTTTTTTTTTTTTTTTTTTGTATACACAATGCTCTACAATATTAGAGATTTCTATCCCTAACTTTCACTAAATATCTCCCTTTATTAGAAAAGAGATTCAATCAAAAGAAGAATCATTGGTTACTTTTTTTTAGAAATTGACACAAATATTTTTGGTTTTGGCATGGAAGTTTTCAATATTCTCATTTATGTGTATAGCATCATACGCAAACACAAGCACATTTGTAAATATTTTTAAAAGTCACCTAATTTATTTCATATGTTTAAAATTCAAGTTTATGTTTAAGTGTGAATATACGTTAAAAAATGTTTGTTAAATTCATTAAAGCAAAAATCACGTTCCTTCCACTATATTTGGGTTAATTCATAATTCTCCCATTTATTTGTGTAATCAATCAATTTTCCCCTCTATTTTTCCTAATTGAGCAAATAGTCTCATTTTGTTACCCCCTCAATTAAGTCTGATGAATTTTTTGATTTTTGAATTATTCTTTTCTTTAAAGTCTAAAATACCCCTAACTAAAAAATAAAACATGAAAATTACCCAAAATAACCTAATTAGGGTAAACTTAACCCAACTTGTATCTAGAAAAATAAAGTACTGAAATTACGCCAAATAACCTAATCTAAATAGTGGAATATAACTTTGTGATCATTATTGAGTTTTTCTATCCATTTTTATTGTTGGTTAAGCTGCTAGCACAAGCTCTAATAAGACTAAAGTCGAAGTCGACTGATTACTTAATATTTGTAAACAGAGCACTAAACCTAACAATTAATGCTAACTTGACATAGAACTATTTTTAGACGTCAGAGACATATCTTGCAATTGATTCCCAACGATTTCTATTTCTTTTTAGAAAACTTTTTATTTTTTATGGAGAAACAAGATGTAGTAGAATTTAAAATGTGTTATGTTTAATTTACTGGGTGAGTTAAGTTTACCCATGTTTAATTTGTCCTGGTTAGGTTACTCGGGATAATTGCATTTTTTTTTAGTTAAGGGTATATTAGACTTTTATAAAAGAATATTTCCAGAATCAAAAGATTCTATTGGAATTAACTGGGGGAGTAATGGAATTTGGGTATTTGCTCATTTTGGAAACATAAAATGATAAATTGGTTGGTCTAAAAAATAACGATGAAATTCTGAACTACCACAAACATAAAGAGAAGGAAATGCTTTTGCTCCTAATGAATTTAACAAAAATATTTTAACATAAATTTGTACTTAAACATAAACTTGAATTTTAAACCTATGATCAAAATACTTTATTCAGAAGAAAGAACAAGCTACAAAAAGGACCAAGCCAATTACAAATTCAACAAAGGGGGCAATATCCTAAGTCAATGGAGCTAAAAATGTAACAAACTAGAGACTATTTGGCCAAAAAATGGGTTGCTTCATTAGCTAGCCTATAAACCCAGCAGATAGATACTTTAGGGGGGGGGGGGGGGACAATAGATTTTGCATATAAAAGTAAATCTATCTAATCCTCTATGGGAGAGTTGAGCTAGGGGAAACAAGAACATCTTGACAGATCTTTGAACCGTCTCAATAAAGATGGAAGTAGCCTCTAGTCTAGTAGACAACACCTATGCCAATTTGATTTCCTTAGCTTCGGCTTGGAGAGGGAAGGTGGTGTTCACTTTTTGAGAACAAGCAAATACCAACTCCCTTCTCCAGTTCTTGGCAACCACAACAATGAAAGAGAAACGAGGACCAAGTACTGCATAAACATTGATTTGATAGAAGAACGACTAGGAGGAGAACAATTTTGAGGGTTGATGCCATGATAACTAGGGAAGCAAATGGAGTTCTGGAGTTTTTGTGATGCACAACTATTCTCAAGATTTTGGGCAACAAATCTTCCTGATTAAACAAATGGTCTTCAAAGGGAAATCGGTTTCTTAACTTCCATGTGAATTCATGGAATATGGCTCCAAAAAAAAAAAAAAAATTCACATTTTTGCCCTAACTCCAAACTATCAGCAAAAGTGGGGAAGAATAAAAATTAAATGAAGTTTGAAACTGAGACTAAGTTCAGAAGATCCATTCTCAAACTCCACTGGCTATTAGACTAGATAGCTTTAGCTACAGAACACAAGGCAAACAAGTGGACAACAGATTCACTTACTGAGTTACACAAAGGGAAAACATCATCACAATCATTGATAAAATTGCTCAGATTATCTTTGGTTGGAAGACAGCCTTCTATCATTCTCCATATGCACATTTTATACTTGTCATGGAGATTGGATCTCCATATACAACCCCTAATAGGGTCAACGAATGTGGGAGGGGTGGATTCTTTAGCAATTTGATATGCAGATTTAACTGAGAAAATTCCAAAGTAGGAAGAAGTCTAGAACCCGCAGTCCTCAAGTAAGGTAGAAGACATCGGCATTCGAAGAATTTATTCAATAGTTGCCTCAAACATATTGTTAAATTACCAATTATCCCAAAAGCTTAAGCTATTAGGAAATGGTGAAGACATCGGCATTCGAAGAATTTATTCAATAGTTGCCTCAAACATATTGTTAAATTACCGATTATCCCAAAAGCTTAAGCTATTAGGAAATGGTGAATTTAATCACTTAACCATAAGTCTAACACTCCCCTTCACTTGTGGGCTTAAACTTCTCCTTAATAATTGAGAGGCCCAACAAGTGGGAATTTAACATTTTAAATGGGAGGTAGAGTAAAACCAGGGATTGAACTGAGGATCTCCTGCTCTGATACCACTTATTAAGGGGAAGTTTAAGTCCACAAGTGAGGGGGAGTGTTAGACTTATGGTTAAGTGATTAAATTCACCATTTCCTAAGAGTTTAAGCTTTTGGAATAATCGGCAATTTAACATGGTATCAGAGCAGGAGATCCTGAATTCGATCCCTGGCTTTACTCTACCTCCCATTTAAAATGTTAAATTCCCACTTGTTGGGCCCCTCACTTATTAAGGGAAAGTTTAAGCCCATAAGTGAGGGGGAGTGTTAGACTTATGGTTAAGTGATTAAATTCATCATTTCCTAACAAATTAAGCTTTTGGGACAATTGGTAATTTAACCTGGTATCAGAGTAGGAGATTTTGAGTTCAATCCCTGGCTTTACTCTACCTCCCACTTAAAATGTTAAATTCCCACTTGTTGGACCCCCATTTATTAAGAGAAAGTTTAAGCCCACAAGTGAGAGGGAGTGTTAGACTTATGATTAAGTGATTAAATTCACCATTTCCTAAGAGCTTAAGCTTTTGGGATAATCAGTAATTTAACACATATATCTTAATTTAGTTAGTTTCCAAACTGAATGGCTAGGATCTAAAAGCCGAGATACCAACAAGAACACCTCCGAATTAACCCCATTTTGATGGTTGAGAACAGAGTTTGGATTATCAAGCACCCATTGGTCCTCCCAAATCCTGATGGAATTTCCGTTGTCCACCAATAGACATGTATCTTTGGATACGAACTTTATATTTAGCTTTTTAGGAGATTAACGCATAAAAAATATTTTCCAGACAAAACCCACATGGAAAGTTTAGAGAGGAGAGCTTGGTTGAAATCCTAGAGTTTTCAAAAACCTAAGCCTCCCTCCTTTAAAGGCCAATATAATGACAACTAGGCAATTAGAATTCAATACGAACCAGACTCCAATTTGGGTTTCCACCAAAATCTACGAACTACTGCATCAAGCTAATCATAGAGATTCTTTGGGAAATGAAAAGTTGACATCAAGTAAGTAGAAATGGCTTGCGCCACTGACTTAATTAGAGTTGCTCTCCCTACCCAAGATAAATTTTTGCTTTTCCAACCATTAAGCTTGCTTTCTAGTCTATACACAGATTTTATATCTTCAAACCTATTCTCGGATAAGAACATATTTATTCCAAAATAAGTGGTATGTTGAGGGAGAAGATTGAGGTCCCAACTACATTTGATCTGAGTAAGAAATTGGTTGCTCACCCCTTTGGAGGGGAAAACTACTGACTTTTCACATTAGTATTGTTTTTTACTAGTATTTTAATTTGTTGGTTGGAACAATATTATGAAATATGGGCTATTATTAAAGAAGAGTCAAAAAGATAATTTGTGAGACGTGGTAGAAATATTGAACCTCTTTCACAAAATAAATGTTTCTTTGTGCTTCGTCAACCACAATTTTGTATATGTTTTTTTTAATAAAGTATAAAAAAAAAAAATCAAATACATGACATATAATAATTGTTTAAATCTAAAATGGATCAATTTTAGTAGGAAAAAACTTTTTTTTTTTTGAATCGAATAAGCTTCCATAAGTAATATGAGGCCCAAAATTAGGAGCAATATAGAGGTCACAATAAATAGAGACAGCAAAGAAGATAGGAAGAAGATGGTGACATTGGATCCCCATCGGTCGAAATTGATGTGGGAATCAAAGGCCGCATAGAGGTTCTCCCAGTCCCACGTTCCGGGTCATGTGTCGGCTACGGTCAAATGCCGGTGGCCTTATCGACACGTGTAAGCCTGATCTTCCTAATACTCTGATCTCTCCATCCAATTGTCATAACAAAGTTTGAATCATTGACCACTGAGTTCTGACAAAACACTGCTCATAATTATTCATATTCATCTCTCACACAAAAAGGGAAAACCCGTGACTGACCCCGAGTTATTCTAGAATTCTAACTTTTTTTTTTATTTTTTTTTCACAAATTAGTTACAATTTTAATGCGGTAGATTATAAGTTAGATCATGAGTGATTGCTTATTACTTTTATATAAATTTATTATTTTTTTCTAGTACTTACTACTATTGTGGTCCTAAATTTCTTCAACCAATAATTCTTAAATTACAACTTATTCCACACACTTGACGTAACTTTCCTATGTGACTAGTGATAAGTGGTTGATAAAAAGTGACGGGTTATATAAAAACTGACAAGCTACTAATAACAGTTTACCGTATAAAATAGTTAATTTAAAGTATTTAAAATAAGGTGCGTAACTAAAATTATTGTTTATGGACTGACCATATACCGCGTTGGCCTTATAAGTCTTCGCTGACTTTATCATCCAACATTTTCAGCTAACTACACTTTTGTCATATGCTTAGTTTCTCACTCTCTCCCTATCTTCCTGCTTCTCACGCTCTTGCCATACTTTTATGTGCTTTGATCTTTTCAAAGTTTAAAAGGGTGTGTGAATAATAGTGAGAACTAATTTTGTTTTCTATGTCATAATATTCTTGTCTGTGTCTGAAAAAGATGATTAGTATTTTTTAATCTATACTTAATTGAGATGGTTTTTATTTATTTTTCTTGTTTGTGTGTCTTAGTCTTCCCCTTAGGTGGGCTGGCTGTACTTCATTTGAGTGTAAGAATTTTAGTTCACATTTGATATTGGGATTTGTTATTGGGAGTATTCCATTCTTTCACTTATTTGGAGGTTTAAATTTAATAGAAATGTATAGAATCATTATGAAAGTCATTCTATTCCCTCAATGATCATTCCTCTCAAAAATAGGAGCTAGAAATGCTCACCCCATAAATGAAATGAGATGAAATATGAATTTGAACCCTAATATAAGAATAAAACAACTAATAGATGAATTGTTTTATAGTAAAGTTATATAAGTTTTTTTTTTTTTTTTTTTTTTCATTTCTCCTGTTATAAACTCTCAAACACATCAGGGAAAATATATCATATTTCATTTCATTTCAATCTTTTAAAAAATATATATTTTTCATAAACTTCCAAACATAACATAGGTTCTTAAAAAGGATAATTTTATTTTTGTTGTTTTGATTGTTAAGGACAATCATGTGTTTGAATTCAATTAAAAAATCTGAAGTTCAAACCCAAAATAATTTGTACATAAATTTTGCCCTTCATTTATTATATGGTTTCAAACCTGAGGTTTCCAAGTCATAATAAAAAAAGGGAAGTATTATAGATAAAATTTAGCAACAAAATTAGTTGTAGCCTAATGTTACAACCTTACTCAATAATTTTTTTATTGGAGGTGAATTTTGACAAATCCACCATTGGATTACATCTTCTTCTTACATCCCCCATGCTTGCAAAATTTCTAGAAAATTAAAGATCAATAGCTATGTCATCAATAAATTATTTAAATTGTAAGTTTTTGTAGTTTAAAATTATGCATATAATATAAGCTTATAGATGATATAGTAAATGATATCCGATTGACACAAAATTTGACATGCATATTAAGAGCATAAAGAACATATAATTCAACGGTAAAATTTTCAAAATATATAGTAATATTTATTTTATTGAGTAAAATTGTAATCTTAGCCTACAACTAATTTTGTAACTAAACTTTGTCTAATTATTAGTTGAACTAAAATATTATGAGATAATTTAAATTAGTATATATCTTGGTCGGACAAAAATGTTATCTTAGTACTAGAACGACCTAGAAGTACTTGGTGCTTTATTTTAAACATTATCAGTAAGAAGTATCATACTGAATAAGTTTTATCTCTAGGAAGGTGTGGTGAATGAAATATATATTCTAGCAAGAATCTTAATCATCATTAGATTAAGGGTCTATTGTCTTTTCATCTTTTATTTATTTACTACCAAAAGAATATAGTAAAAAATGTTTGGTATTTATAGGCCAATACAGAAACTAAATGAGACTCACTTTAGTGTATATATAGATGAGAGTAGCATGGAAATGTTTCAGTCTGAGAAGGCACTTTTTGGCCATCTGATTGGGAGGTTGTTTTGTCAACCTCCTTTATAAAGTGATTATAGCAAAGTCCCATTCAAACCTAGACTACCCCTTCTCCAAGATATATATAAAACTCAAACCACACTAGGAGATAGATAAGTAAAAACTAGAAGTCTTGGAACAAAACAAAGGGACCTCTAGAAAGCTTTCTGTCAAAGCCTTAATTCCTTCTTTCCCCATGTCTGATGAACCTAGAGACCTTTACTACCATGACCTATTCCAAGACAATCAACACCTTGCCAGTGGGACTGGCATGTACAATCAAAAGCCTCCTACCATTGCTGGTTCATCAGCTTACAATTCACAAGGATTTGATCCCTCTTATATGAGCTTCACTGAGTGTCTACAAGGACCCATGGACTACAATTCATTGGCAAGTGCTTTTGGATTGTCACCTTCATCGTCTGAAGTATTTTCTTCAGTGGAAGGCAACCCAAAGCCAATAGATGTTGGAGATTTAGGTGGTGGTGGTGGTGGTGGTGGTGGTAGTGATAATCTGGTGACTCCAAACTCCTCAATCTCTTCCTCTTCAACTGAGGCTGGTGTAGAAGAAGATTCAGACAAGAGTAAGAAAGATGGGCAGCCAAAAGAATCAGAAGATGGAGGGGAAAGCTCCAAGAAAGTGTAAGTTTTTTGGTTCTTATCTATGGCTAAATATTTTCACATATAGCTAGGATGGTGCAATTAATATTGATGGTTAAATCAACAGGGGAAAAGCAAAGAAGAAAGGAGAGAAAAAGCAAAGAGAGCCACGGTTTGCCTTTATGACCAAGAGTGAGGTTGATCATCTGGAAGATGGATATAGATGGAGAAAATATGGACAAAAGGCTGTCAAGAATAGCCCTTATCCAAGGTAGGTTTATCATTTTCTTGCACCCAACTGTAAAGACCTGTTGGAAGCCATAATTTTTCATACAACTTGGTTAATGGTTATGCTTGTATATCTGTTGGAACAACATCCCCTCCATTTGAAGTCAAATAATGGAGACAACAATTTTATAATTAAGATTTTATTTTTATGTTTTTTCTGAAAATTTATTTATTTATTTATTTTTATTTTTATGATCCTGATAGCGTATTATTTAAAATTTTAATGGATACATTTTTAGATTTATAATCTGCTTAGCCGCTTCCATTAATTCTTTAATACTCCTTTTGATACATGAGAAAACAAATGGAACTTGAAATTTTATTGAGAGATGATGTTTGACTATGTTGTCTTAAGATTCCAAGTTTCCTCCTTTTCCTACTACTTCGCCACAAAAGTGGATTTTATTTTTTTGGTACCACGTAACTTCCTTAGTGGAAAAGTAAACGAAAACCCTACATTGTTGTCAGATTCTGAGTCTTTTTGTTGGTTTTCTTTTTCATCTTTTTGAGCAACCAAAAGGACCATGTTAACTCTCTTTCTATGTCTTCAAGAACATGAATTTTTGGCAACTCCAATGCATGCAGGAGTTATTACCGGTGCACTACTCAGAAATGCACGGTCAAGAAACGTGTGGAGAGGTCATTTCAAGACCCAACTACTGTAATTACAACATATGAAGGCCAGCACAACCACCCAATACCCGCAACACTTAGAGGAAATGCGGCTGCAATGTTCCCACCTTCCATGTTCACACCACAGATAAGGGGACCAACTTTTCCTCAAGACTTCTTTGTTCAAATGCCTCAAATGGGTAGCCAAGGTGGCGCAAACTCCATTTATTCGCAGAACCTTATGAATAATCCTCACCAGCAGTATCAACTTCCTGACTACGGACTATTACAAGACATAATACCTTCTATGTTCCTTAAACAAGAGCCATGAAACTCTCTCTTTCTCTCTCATTGTACATATACTCACAAGTTAGTTCCATCTTTCTGTCCTCCTTGAGTAGCTATATTTTTCTTCCCTTCTTAATATGGATGAGAAGTTCTCTCTTAAATTTGAATATATGCATCTTTCCTCTAACAGTATATGGATATATCTCATATGATGATAGACCTATACACTGAGAAAATGAAGCATATATCAGATGCATGAGATAATTATCAGATAAAAAAAATCTTAGTTCATATGTCCAATTTAGAAGTGAAGTTGAATCTTTAGATTGAATGTAATTTTGCTTGAATTGCCACTATGGGAAAATGTATGGAAGAAGATGAGGTTGGTAGTGTAGTGAAGAAGTGGGGTTTCATAATTAGACATGCTTGTACTACATATTCAGTCCCAGTCGGAGCATGTATCTCCTTCATGAGGATTTTCAAATAGGAGAGCTTTTCCTCCATTGTCCTCATTGATAAAAAGGATTTTTATTGCCTTAGAATATTCAGAGTTTGTATGACTTTATTTTCTTATATGCTAATAAAGATGCTTCGAGAAGACCACTGTGGAAAAATAGAAAAGATTTTGGTCATCTTATCAAGTTCAAATCACAACTTAGTTATGGGCTTCTTGTCCACTGGAGTTACAAACAGACAATGCAGGAATTGTAGACTTCAAGTTTCTATCTTCAACGTTACGTTTGAATTTCTCACGTGAAATAAAATGTCGGCACACTATTTCACCAAAAAAGGGGGCAAGTCAAATAGAAGACGGTCAAGAACAATATTTCAAGAAAGAGATATTAAGTCTTAAATATGTATTTACTCATTTTGAAAAAATAATTTCTAACTAGGCCTAATCGTCACTGGTTTCAAGCCATACATATTACGAAGGTTTTTGGTTTGATGCATATATATATATATATATATATATATATATATATATATATATGTCACCAATGCTTAAGTACTTTCTCTTTTTACCATGTCAATTTGGGCTGGTGATGATTGATGTAAATCGATGTAGAGTAAATATTTCAAAATTGGTTTGTTTCATCTTTTAATTACTTTTTTTCGTCAAATATTTTCTTGATATTGGAACATATAATGAATAAATAATTATAAAAAAAAAAAAAAAAGGAAAGGAGACTATATAGCTTGACGATTGGGTTTTATGGGTTACAATTTATGGGGTTAATGGTACCTGCCCCATCCAATCCCATTGTAGATTTGAGATGCAAATGAACCTTGTTTGGGTTGGGTTTAAGGTAAGAAAACACTTTGTTTGGGTAGACCCATGAATTTATATTTTATTTCATCGAAGGAATCCTACCATCGAGATTGAAGGCCATTATAAATCTATTATGCACCTTTTTTTTCCTCCCATTTTGTCTCCATAACTTATGTGATGTATGCAACACATTTCTTATTACCACTACAAATATATAGGACCAATGTTGGAACAAAGAATGAATGAAACAGTTCCACAAGACATCCGATTAATTATCCGAAGAATCCGAAAATGCATGTCCAAGAACAATAAGTGCAGTCTAAAGCATTAAAAATAGCCCTTTAAGAAAGGAAGACAAATAAAATCCTTTACTTTTGCTTCCTCATGAATCCTACATTGATATTGTTTATGTGTTTTAACTTTTGAGTCATTATTCTCAGAACCTAACAATATTCTGAACACCTATGCTATGCTATAAAAAATTGAGCTTAGATATGTGCCGAGAGCATCAAGTAATTGCCTAAATTTATAGGGCTAAAGTGTTCAATCATCCAAGCTTGACCCATGTTTAGGCGCATCTAGGTGCACTGATAGGCCTGAATTTGCCAACATTATGCTTTTTGGAATAGAATATAGTAGAATGCAATAGTACTCGTACACATGATTAATAAACATAGTACTATTGAAGAGTCGTCTAGAACAAGAGAAGTGCAGAAACGTGTTTCTACCAACTTCCCCATGATTTAGTACATCTCCATTCTTCTCATTTGATGATAGTGACAACTCTGCAACCTTTTTTTTGTTTTTTTTAAGAAAGATTAATAATAAAAATAATTACATATTACCATAACGTAATTTGAGTCATTTATACTTTTGTCCACTTTATGATTTTAAAAGTATCACTTTTCCTATATGAAATTAATTATGTATTACAAAGTAAAAATCCAAGCTTGTCTACCATTAAAATACAAAAAAGCATTACAAAATACACAACCAAAAATCAAAATCTGGCCCCTCTCTCTTTCTTCACAGTATTCAATCACTTAAATTTTAATCAAATTTATCTAATGGAGCTGAAGGTAAGACATTAAAATGCATCAACCTTGTAACTGTTTTTCTTAAGAACTTGGTAGTAGAATTTTATATTATTTTTTACGTGTGATGATGTCTGAAATCTCAGTAGATCACCTAGCCTACACACACACACACACAAAAAGCATGAAACAGAACACTCGCAAAAAGAGCTTGAAAGCTTGAGGGGGTGTTTGGTTTATGTTTTTAAACAACAATTTTTAGTTTTTAAACAGCATTTTACGTATTCCAACACACTTTTTCACCCACACGTATTTCAAAAAACAATAAACAACAATTTTCAAACTACTTCACCAAACACCCTCTGAATATTCCTTAAAAGTCCAAAAGAAACTACAAAGCAGACTCCTCAAAGTCTAGAATGCTTCAACATTTGGGCTATCAGAACATTCCTCAAAGTCCAAAACAAACTCCAAAATTCTTCACACCGCCAGAGGCTTGAGGCTCAAGGGCCCAAGGCTTCACCGCTCTTGGGCTGTCATTGCATTACTACTTGGACGCGTCTTTTCTACTTTCATTTCGTACGGCTATGTTTGGTTCAGTGGAAGGGGAGGGAAGAGAAGAGAAAGGAAAAGGGAAGGGAAAGAAAAAGGAGTGGGGAAAGAAAGTACTTGTGTTTGGATAGATAGAGGAAGAGAAAGGAAAGATGTGAGGTATTTTATAATTTTTTCCTTTTAAATTATAAACTAATAAGGATATATATGTCATTTCACAAAAATAGTCGAGACTTTTTAAGGGTATAAGAGTAACTTTTAGAGGAAAACAAATGAATTCCAAGAAAACCTTCTCTCCCATTCTTCCTCTTCGTGTTTTCATTTCTAACCAAACAAAGGAAAGTCATTCCTTTCTTTTCTTTTTCTTCCTCTTCCATCAAACCAACAAAACCTTAATTTCTTCACACTAGAGTGGCTAGGAATTCCCTTTAGCTTTGGAAGATTGTGCTATTTTGCTGTGTCCCATGCACAAAAAGTGTCTAAACCTTTGATTTTGTATCGCTAGATTGGGCCCTCTACGACGTTTGGGCAGAACCTTTTCCTTTATGATCTTGCAGTGAGCACCCTTAGTTTATTTAAGAAAGTAATGGCTTTAAGAGAAGCGGAAAAAATTGGGTTAGTCGTTCAAATGGGCTTTACCCCTACTGAGATGAAGTTCGTCTTTGATGAGAGGAGGCTTAAGTCAGTGGCAAGGCCTTATCCAAGGTAGGTTAGTCTCTTAGGGCATTGTTTGGTTTAAATGAAGAGGTTGAGTCCTTCGAATCACTCAAAATATCGAAGCCAATTTGGAGAGAAGCATTTTGATAAGGTAAGGGAGAAATACCATGTCCTGAGGGTGGTATTGTTTTTGAGGCTTCTTAATCGTGACGAGGGGGACTATTTATTTGAAGTGGAGGGTGACTTGGCGTTTTACAAAGTGAACCTTCAAGCAAGTCTGAGGCTTCCTTTCCTGAAGGGAATTAACCTGAAATTTCCAACCTGTGAGAAACAAAAAAAATAGAGAAAACACACGTCAAAGAAAAAAAAAAAAACAATCACACGCATGAGACAATATTTATGTTGTTCGGCAATTTGCCTATATCCACGGAATTGCAGGAATTTCACCATTATCAGGAAAAAATACAGAGTGATGCTACAGTGTTTTTGCTCTCTCAAATACTACAACAAGATAAAACCCTAATCATAAAAAAAAAAAGAACGGTTTTTTTATCCTGTGCACAGGAGCTACAAAATGGGCCAAAATTTTTTTCCCGAGGACGTTGCCCCCGGACCCCCAAAAGGCTTATCCATAAGCACTCCGGCTTAGGCTTATTAGCCCAAGCCTATACTCCATGGACTAAGCTTCTGAAAAAATCTCCCATTAAAAACTACGCAACATTATTCGAGTCATCAACCGAATCAAATATAAACTAGACTCCACAAAGCCCAACATATCTCCCACTTGGAGACTAGTTCAATCACCAACATCAACAACTATCTTCCAAAAAACAATCCCTCATCCCTGCAACTCATCCTCCTGTCCTCAAGCTAGAAGCCCAACTGAAGCTGCATACTGCTTCAGCTTCTCAATAGTGCCACCTTTAGTCAACATGTCGGCTGAGTGCTTAGATCCACAAATCTTCTCAAGTATTACCAGCTTATCTTCAACAAGGTAACGGATAAAGTGGTATTTTGTCTGTATATGCTTCAACTTTGAATGAAAAGCCGAATTTTTAGCAAGAAAAATTGCACTCTGACTGTCACTGTGTAGAATGCCCATCTCCTGCTTCTTACCCAATTCATCTAAGAAACCATGTAGCCAAATCATCTCCTTTCTAGCTTCTTTTGTTGCAATAGACTCAGCTTCTGTAGTAGACAAACAAAGTAACAATCTTTTGTAGATTTGAACCCCATGATATAGCTGTACCATCCAAAGTAAATACAAACTCAGTAGTACTCTTTCTATTATCAATATCACCAGCAAAATCAGCATCTACATAACCCTGCACTTTCAAACTTGCACCTGTGTAGCAAAGACATGTATTTGATGAACTCCTCAGATATCTCAGAATCCATTTAACTGCCTCCCAATGCTGCTTTCCAAGCTTACTCATGAATCCGCTCACAACTTTTACTGCATGTGCAATGTCTAGCCTTGTACACACCATAGCATACATCAAGCTGCCAATAGCTGAGGCATAGGGAACCTTGCTCATGTGGTTCCTTTCTTTTTTTGTCTTCGGTGACTGTTCCTTGCATAGTTTGAAATGACTACCCAAGGGTGTGCTCACTGGTTTAGCTTCATTCATGTTGAACCTGTTGAGAACTTTCTCACATACTCTGACTGTGAAAGCTTCAATTTACCATTAGCCTTCTCTCTAATGATTCTCATACCAATGATTTGCTTTGCAGCTTCCAAATCCTTCATTGCAAACTGTTTTGACAATTGCTTCTTCAGATTATTAATCTCCTCAATACTAGACCCTGCAATGAGCATTTCATCCACATACAATAGTAAAATGATGTAAGAATTGTCAAAAGGCTTAACAAAGTAACAGTGATCAGCTTCACATCTTTTGAATCCAATTCTATGCATAAAACTAACAAATTTCTTATTCCACTGTCTTGGAGCTTGTTTTAGGCCATACAAGCTCTTTCTCAGTTTGTAGACTAGATTCTCTCGTCCCTGAGCAATGAACCCTTTTGGCTGAATCATGTAAATGTCTTCCTCGAAGCCACCATGAAGGAATGCCGTCTTCACATCTAACTGCTCAAGATGTAAGTTTTCTGCAGCCACCATTCCTAGTACCAGTCTAATTGATGACATCTTCACAACTAAAGAGAATATTTCTAAGTAGTCAATGCCCTTCTGTTGGAACCCTTTAACAACTAATCTAGCCCTGTAACGTTTGCTGCCATCATGCTCATTCTTTATTCTGTATACCCATTTGTTGTGCAAAGCCTTCTTTCCTACTAGCAATTCAATCAATTCCCATGTCTGATTCCCTAACAAGGAATACATCTCATCCTTCATGGCCAACTCCCACTTGCTTGAATTTTCATCCTGCAAGGCTTCTTCATAACACTCTAGCTCACCACCATTAGTCAACAGGAGATAATTTAGAGTGGGTGAATAACGCTATGGAGGTCTAATGGTCTTAAAAGATCTACAGACTTTAGCTATAGGTGTACTTTGATCTACCTATGAATCTTCATTCTCCTTATCTTCTTCACCCCTTTTCTGGACAGTACTTTCAGTCAATTCATCTAAGTTAACGAACTCAGATTTCTTTTGATCTATCTCTGTAACATCTGACACTACAGTTGACCTGTCCTTGTACATAACCTGTTCATTAAATATCACATTTCTACTTCTAATGATTTTTCTGTTTTGTTCATCCCAAAACCTATAGCCAAATTTCTCATCACCATAGCCAATGAAAAAACATATTTTAGACTTTGCATCAAGTTTATTACGAGCATCAAAATCAATATGAACATAAGAAACACAACCAAAAACTTTTAAATGTGAAAACTTTACCTCTTTACCACTCCAAACCTCTTCACGAAGTTTGAACTCCATGGAAACTGATGGCCCTCGGTTTATCAGGTAAGCTGCAGTGCTAACAGTATCAGCCCAAAAAGTTTTTGATAGTCTAGCATGCAACCTCATACTCCTAGCACGCTCATTGAGAGTTCTGTTCATGCGCTCAGCCACACCAGTCTGCTGTGGTGTCCCAGGAATGGTCTTCTCCATCCTAATTCCTTATGCAGCACAATACTCACTAAACCCTCCATCTATGTACTCTCCTCCATTATCTGACCTCAAACATTTTACTTTCAAACCTGTTTCTGTCTCAACTATGGCCTTCCACTTCTTAAAAGTTTCAAATACATTAGATTTATTTTTCAAAAAATAAACCCATACCTTTCTGCTTAAGTCATCAATGAACGTGATGTAGTACCTTGAACCTCCAAGGGATGCAACTGATGAAGGCCCCTACAAATCAGTGTGCACTAACTCCAATTTTTCAGCCTTCGGTATCCTGCCAGTTTTCAAGAAGCTCACCCTCTTCTGCTTTCCCAAGATGCAGCTTTCACATATGTCAAAATCAATGGACTTCAATTCTGGTAGTTTCCCTTTTGACAGCAGCATCTTCATCCCATTCTCACTCATGTGACCAAGTCTGCGGTGCCATAGGCTTGTATCAGTACTTGCTTCAGCAACTGCAATTGTGTCTCTTGGAGTTGAGGTCATATATAGAGTACCAGTCTTCTTTCCACGAGCCAATACTCTGACTCCCTTTGTAACCTTCCAGGTACCACCAACAAATAGTATTGCATGCCCTTTATCATCAAGTTGTCCAACAGAAATCAGATTCCTCCTCAAGTCAGGAATATGTCGAACCTTCTCCAGTAACCAAACAAACCCATTGGGCAACAATATACGGACGTTTCCCATACCCACAACATCCAAGGCTGTACCATCAGCCAAATACACCTTACCAAAATCACCTGCAACATAATTCTGCATGATTTCTCGGTGTAGAGTGGTATGAAACGAAGCTCCTAAGCCCAGAACCCAATCATCAAGTGGACTGTCTGCTACAAGAAGTAATGCATCCTGTACCTCTTCTGTTACAGCATTAGCAGAATCATCTTCATTCTTCTTTTTAGGACTTTTACATTGCCTCATAACTTGTTTTCCCACAGTTCCAGCATTGTACTTGTTGGCCTGATCTAGATTTACTTCTATTTCGATTAGAATTTCTGGATTTTGATCTGCCCCGATTTGAATTTTTGTCATTACCTTTGCCTCTTGTCTCAAGGTTTAGGGCAGAACCAGATCTTGAGGTTTCACCTGCATCTCTTTTGCGAATCTCCTCAGCCAGAATTAAATCTCGTATGTCATTGTACTTCAGTTTTTCCTTTCCTGTAGAATTGTTTACTGCCATCCTTATTGCCTCCCAACTGTTTGGCAAAGAAGCCAAAACAATCAGTGCACGAATCTCATCATCAAAATCAATTTCTACAGACGACAATTGATATGTGATAGTGTTAAATTCATTCAGATGTTCTGCTACTAATGCGTTCTCTGCCATCTTCAGATTGAACAATTTCTTCATCAAATGCATCTTGTTGTTTGCTGATAGCTTTTCATACATACTAGACAGAGCCTTCATCAGATCTGCTGTGGTCTTCTCCTTTATAACATTGTGTGTAACAGACCTAGACAGAGTTAACCTAATAACTCCCAATACCTGTCTGTCAAGAAAAGCCCATTCCTCAGCCTTCATAGTCTCAGGTTTTTCCCCTAGAAGCGGCAAATACAACTTCTTCCCATAAAGATAATCCTCGATTTGCATTCTCCAAAATCCAAAGTCTGTGCCATCGAACTTTTCTATTCTAGACGCCTTTCTTGCTTCCTCTGCCATTGCTCCCACTCAAACCTAACCCTAGGCTCTGATACCAGTTGAAGGGAATTAACCCGAAATTCCCAACTTGTGAGAAACAAAAAAATAGAGAAAACACATGTCAAAGAAAAAAAAAAAAAAAAACAATCACACGCACAAGACAATATTTACATGGTTCGGTAATTTGCCTACGTCCACAGAGTTGGAGAGATTTCACTATTATTAGGGAAAAATACAGAGTGTGGCTACAGTATTTTTGCTCTCTCAAAAACTACAACATGACAAAACCCTAATCATAAAAAAAAAAAAAAAAAAAAAAACGGTTTTTTATATCCTGCGCACAGGAGCTGCAAAACGGGCCAAAATTTTTTTCCCAGTGGCGTTGCCCCCGGACCCCTAAGAAGCTTGTCCATAAGCGCTCCAGCTTGGGCCTATCAGCCCAAGCCTACACTCCATGGACTAAGCCTCAAAAAATCTCCCATTAAAAACCACGCAATAATATTCAAGTTAGGTCGGGTTGTCAACTGGATCAAATATAAACTAGGCTTCACAAAGCCCAACACTTCCAACCCTTCATCAGGGAGTAGTGACATAGAATTGGTCTTGCCCCCAACCAGCTTGCCCTCGCAAACCATTTTTGCATGCATGGCGATGAAACAGAACACTCTCAACAAGGGGCTTGAACATTTCTTAAAAGTCCAAAACAAGCTCCAAAGCAAACTCCTCAAAGTCTTGAATGCTTCAACATTTGGGCTATCAGAACATTCCTCAAGTCCAAAACAAACTCCAAAATTCTTCACACTGCCAGAGGCTTTAAGGCTTCACCTCTCTTTGGCTGTCATTGCACCGCTACACTGATGAGTCTTTTCTACTTCCATTTCTTAATTTCTTCACACTAGAGTCGGTAGGAATTCCCTTAAGGTTTGCAAGATTGTGCTATTTCATAGAATTCCACAGAAAGTGCTTTAACCTTTGATTTTGTATAGGTAGATTGCGTCCTCTACAACGTTTGGGTAGAACCTTTTCCTTTATTGGGTCTTGCAGTGAGCACTCTTACTTTATTTAAGAAAGTAATGGTTTTAAGAGAAACAGAAAAATATTGGCGAGTCGTCCAAATGGGCTTTAAGAGATAAAGGGGGAGCAGAGTTGTCTAGCTCGACCCCTATTGAGATGAAGTTCGTCTTTGATGGGGTAGCTTAAGTCAGTGGCAAGGCCTTGTCTAAGCTAGCTTAGTCTCTTAGGGCATTGTCTGGTTTGAATGAAGAGACTGAGTTGTTCGAATCACTCAATTATTGAAGCCACTTTGGAGAAAAGCATTTTGACAAGGTAAGCGAGAAATAAATGTTAAATTACCGATTGTCTCAAAAGTTTAAGTTGTTAAAATATGGTAAATTTAATCATTTAATCACATACTTCTAACAATACCAAGTCCTTAAGGGTGTTGTCTAAAGGCTTCCTAATCGTTATGAGAGGGACTATTCGTTTGAAGTAGGAGACTTGGCATTATACAAAGCGGACCTTCAAGAAAGTCTGAGGCTTCCCTTTCAACCCTTCGTCACGGAGTTGTGAGATAGAATTGGTATTGCCCCCAACTAGCTTGCCCTAGCAAACCATTTTTGCATGCATGATGATAATACCAAAAATTGTCAGTTGGGTACTTGTCTGATCTAGCACTTTTGACTGTCTTATATCAACAATAGTGTCTTTACCATGATACATTAAAATTATTGTTACCCCCGAATTTCGTTATAATCAACATGTTTTTTTTTCTATTTTATGAATTGATAAAGATATATGCGTGAGACAAATTTACTAATTAATCTAGTTTACTCTTGATAGACCAATAATGTATTGACTCATTGTGATGAATTAATTGATTAATTAGCCAAATTTATTAATTAATCAAATTTACATGCAAAGCGCGTGGTAGCAAAAACAAATCACCAATTAACTAAAGTATGTAGTGGAAAATAAATTGACATGGTGATTTGTTTACAAATGGGGAAAACCTACATGGCAAAAACCCCATTGAGTGATTTTAAGATCACCACTCCCGAGAATCCACTATTATCAAAATAAGTGGTTACAAGTAAAGGAATCCCAGTACCTTATACCAACCTACAGTTAAACCCTTACCCCAATATTCAATTGGACTTATTCTGTAGTGACAATCTCTCCTTGTAATGCACATCTCCAAATATGTGACTAACCAATTGTGCGGATCCCAATACGTGACTTGATCACCAACTTAAGAAGGATGTTGGCTGCAAAGTTCTTCAGTTCATCCATACGATGAAGATTATGAAGTTGCTTGGTCACAAAACCCTACGATGTACAAACACAGCAGCTTCTTCAAGAGAAAGATGAATTAGGGAAAATTCTGTCTCTGGTCATAATTTGCATGAACAAAACTTTGCTTCACACTCACGTAACCTTTGACGACTCTTAAAATAATCCTTATATATGTTTAGGGTTATAAAAAAAGAAAGCCCAAATATACATTCACAGATTGAATGAAAAAAAGTCCTAAAAAACTGAATTTCACAAACCTTGACGGGTACCCTATCTATTGAGCTAGCTGTCGAGCCATGGGTTTCAGCAGCTTTTAAACCTTGATAGATGCTAGTTGTCGAGCTTTAAAATCCTGCACTTTCTTCCTTGATTCTTGGACAGACTTGCATGGCTTTAACACTTGAACTTGAAACAAGGTTTCTTGAAGCATTAAACATATCCTAGATCTACCCAATTACAAGTAAAGTGCGTTTTGTCAAAGGATTAGCCAATTACGTATAATGTTGACATATGTTCCTAACATTGAATCACATATGTCCTAACAACTCTATTCATATTTTATATTCTATTCAAATGCTATAACTATATTATAATTAGAGTCTCTGTTTTATTAGACTTATAATACTTCAAGTGCTAATGAAACTATTTTAGTGAAATTTGCAAGAAAAAACAGAGTTGATCGAAGAGACTATTGGGTTGTGCCTAGTAGGGGATCCTTCGATGCTTAAATTAGTATCAGTCCATATATTCTGTATATAGATAGTATTTTTATACTACCTCCATCCCACTTTTTTTGTTTTGTTTGAAAAGTCAAATTTTTTAAGGGAACGTCATTTATTGTCTTGTCTACCTTTTAAAAATGTGTAAGTTCCCAAAACTACCCATAAAAAAAATTTATCAAAAAATTGATATAGTAAAATAATAGGGGTATAATAGAAAAATTAGTAAATTAATGACTTTTATTTATAGAAAAAAGACAATATTTTGGGACATCTCAAAATGGAATAGAGGACAAAAAAAGTGGGATGGAGGGAGTAGTATTTTTCTCATACCTTAGCAAGTGAGATAGATTGTTCCTTTTATAGGTGACTTGGGTAGCTATTGCACATAACTGGAGGTGATTATTATCCTGAGTATAACAACCATTGTCTTGATGGGAGTTTAAGGCCTTTAAGTAATGATTGTCATTGAATATATTGAATGTGCTTGAACTGTTATCTTTCTTTGATAGCTTGCTGGTAACTTAATATTTTCCATTAAGGTGGACGGTCAATTGATTTTCCTTGACTCATTAATTGCCCCTCATTCCTGAGGTTAACTTGCCTTGTGCTAGTCAAGCTTAAGGAATTTTCTTGACTTGTTTAGATTCAGGCTTCTTTATCATTCAATTACTTTCTTCTTCAGGGATAGTGGTTTACCTGTTTCAACTTCTTAATGTCTGCCTTTTGAAGATCCTTTTGGATGTTCGAGGGATCATAGCTTGATCTTGTGAGTAAGCTATTTTCTTTGGACAATCTAAGAGAGATTTAGTGGCCTCTTTGGACGATGTTTACTGGGATCGAATTTTTTCTTTTGACGAGGTTCCACTGCCTCTTTGGATGATGATCACTTGAATCAATTGTTTCTTTGGAAGAGATTCAGTGGCCTTTTTGGACGACGAATACTTGGATCATATATTTCTTTCATAATTCATATATAATTTTTTTTGTGTGAAGAATTTATATCATCTATTGATTGGACAATTTTATTCTTTAACAAATAATGTATCACTGAATGATTTGTACTATTGTATAAAGAATTTATATCATCTGTCACTAAATGATTTGTACTATTGTGTGAAGAATTTATATCATATAACGCTGAATGATTTGTATTGTTGTTAGGAGAATTTATATCATTTGTTGCTAAATGATTTGTATATCTTGTGTGAAGAATACAAATCACCAAACTAACGATACCAAAAATTGTTAGCTTGGTCACTCGTCCATTCAAAGCTTTTGACTTGGGCGGCTGAAAATTAACTCTTTTATCAAAAAAAAAAAAAAAAATGATATTCAATCAGAGTAAAATCCTTTGTTATGTTTATAAAAGCATTAGACAAGGTTATTGTGTTTTTAGACTTCTTCTAGATCATTTAACAACATGTGGTAAAACCATTTAACAAGATGAGATCTTACCTCAAGAATCAGGAGTTAGGCCATACCGTTGAGGCCTGTCATGGTCTTTCAAAGTCCATGTCTGTCTCATGTTCACTCTGTGCATTATAGTGAGCCACCTTTGGGTGATTTAATGGAAATTTTGAGGTTTTGTTCTTTGAATACCAAATTGATAAATGGATCTGTAATTAAAGAAGGCTTAGTCTTTTGATCATCGCCTTTTCACTACAAATCCAATTATATGATTTGTTTCTCTGTGTCAATGGTGTGGACCCTCAAGCAATCCTATGTCTCATACCTTGAAGGCAATGGATTGGATCATGAGTCTCACGTCACCATTGACTGACCCAGATAGGTCTTGTGGCCATCAATCACACTTAGCTTTGATTTCACCATCAAAATCTTGGTGACCTCTCTATTAAGTTAGAGGTCAAAAGTCTTAAGACCTTGGATATGGGCTTTTGCATCATCATATATGAGTTTGAAATGAGTAATAGAACTTAGCGACCCTTTGTCTTTGGAAGAGCTTAATGACTAATTGCGTTCCCACAAACAGCGCAAAATTGATGATACCAAAAATCATCAGTTAGGCCACTTGTCTAATTCAGAGCATTTTACGGTCTTTTAAGATTTGTAAGAAAAAATAGAGATGATCAAAGAGACCACCAGGTTGTGCTCGGTAGGGGAGACTCCAACGCTTAAGTTAGTATTAGCCTATAAACATTGTATATATATATATATATATAGTATTTTTGCAGTATTTTTTTAATACCTTAGCAAGTGAGGAAGATTGTCCATTTTATAGTTCATGGTGTACATGATTGAAGGTGATTATTACCCCAAGTAAGTCATTGTCTTGACGATAGTTTAAGGCCTTTGAGTAATGGTCGTCATTGAATATATATTGAATATGCTTGAATTATTTTTTATCTTTCTTTAATGGCTTGTTGGTGACTTAATGTTGTCCATTAAGGTGGACAATAAATTGATTTTCCTGGACTCATCACATGATATTGTGGCAAGTTCGTAGCAAAGGGACTAACATACTTATTATCGATAGTTCCTATCCTGCTATAGGCTTGTCAAGGTCCTATGGGCATTGGTATTTCACTAACTAGGAGACGTATACCAAAGTGGTCGGTACTCTCCCTTCGTCCAACCTTAATGGAAGGACGCCTTCTTCTTCATCTACTGTGGTAGTTGAAAGCACCACTTGTGGGAGTTTGGTGATGAGAAGTTCATCCATGTTTGTCGTTCATGGGGCTTTCTTCCTAAGTTTGGTCAATCGTTTCTCATTTAATTTGAGCTTTTTTTTAATTATTATTCTTTAAATGTTGCCTAATGACCCTTATGTCTTTTTAGTTAAAGGTTTCATCCATGTTTGTTGTTCATGGGGCTTTCCTCTGAAGTTTGGTCAATCGTTTCTCATTTAATTTGAGGTTGATAAGGACTATTTTGACTGAGAAATTTTCTAGCTCTTTTTACCTTTTGTGTTTGGATTGCCCTTCGATCTCATTTTACCTTTCGGGCTTGGATTGCCCATCGATCCCCTTTTACCCTTCGGGTTTGGATTACCCTTCAGTCTCCTTTTACCATTCAGGTTTGGATTGCTCATCAGTCCCCTTTTACCTTTCAAGTATTGATTACTCTTCAATCTCCTTTTACCGTTTGGGTTTGAAATGTCTTTCAGTCTCCTTTTACCCTTCGGGTAGATTACAACGTAACACCAACCATACTCTCCACTCACATTTACCGTCGGGCAGGAAAGTACCCATTGGCTTTCCGAATACCGATGATGGATTACACTTAGTCCCACACCATTTATGTGTTCTCCACTCATACATCCCTATATAGAAAGAACTTGCACACCACTTCCGAAGATCCTTCTACATTTTTGCATCCTCCCAGTAAGGGAAATAAAGCCCTAAGATTTTGAAACATTAACTCCATATCTTTCTTACAAGGAAAGATCCTACGTTCATAGGATCTTAGTCAGCTTTACACCACTATATAAGCACCAAGTCTCCTCTTCTCCAAGGTATGTGAAATTTCATAACTCTTACACTTTCGAGTTATTGGAGATTCTTTTACTAAACATTTAGAAGGTCTTTGGCTAGCACCCCACCGGTGCTCTTATAGGTTCTTCATTTTTTTTTTCTTCAAGTATTTCAATCGCCATGTGTGTAGATAGTCAACTCACTAACGATTTTGTGCATCAATAGTTGGCATCATCTGTGGGAATTGAGTGATTGGCCATATCATTGCTTCTAAGACAACAAGTTGCACGGTCTAGACGCGGTCAATGACTACCACCAACCCGGAATCCCCTTTAACGCCTTGGAAAGGCAAGTGCAAACCCTCATCGCGGCCGTCAAGCGGCTCACCCAGGGAAATTAGGATCTTGAATAGCAGATGAACCTTATGAATGAACATCATGCCCAAACCAACGATGAACATGATGAGCAGCACAAGAACGAGCACGAACAACACTCATCTCTTGATAGGTGACCAATGCGAAAGAGAAGATCAAGAAGAAAGCAATGTCATCAGCAGGTGCAACTGATGGGAGGATACTGATTGTCAGTCAGAGCTGGAGAGCAGAGCAATGCGCATGGCGCAAGATATGAAAAATATGAAAGACAAGATGGACATGATGATGAACACCATGAAAGGACGAATGTCCACTAACCTGGACGAATTGGTCCACCGTACTGACTCCCCTTCACGGCGCAGGTCACATCTTGTCCCCTTTTGCCCAAGTTTTAAATGCCTTAGGTTGAGACATACGACGGGTCGAAAAATTCGCTCAATAACCTAGAGTCGTTCAAAACTCTCATGCACTTGCAGGGCGTGCTGAACCAGATATTGTGCAGAGCATTCCCAACCATGCTCAAAGGATCAACTAGAGTATAGTTCATCAATATTACTCCAAACTCCATCTCAACTTTTGAGGAGCTGAGTGAGCACTTCGTCACACACTTTATTGGCGGATAAAGACACGAGAGGTCATCGAAAAGTCTCCTGAACATCAAGCAACGAGAAGATGATAAGTTGAGGTCCTATGTGGCTTATGTCAATAGGGAAACCCTCTTGATTAATGAAGCCGATGACAAGGTGTTAGTCATAGTCTTCACCAACGAGCTATGCTCTCGAGAATTCCTCTTCTCCGTCTACAAGAATGACTCGAAGGTGATAACAGACATGCTATACAGAGCCACCAATTACATGAATGTCGAAGACATCATGATAGCTCGAGGGGGAAAGATAAAGAAAAGAGAGAGACAAGACGACCCCCGTTCAGATGGACAAGCCCTTGTAGAAGACAATAGTGATTTAAACAAACAAGCCTTTATGGAAGACAATGAACTGTCTAGAAGCAGTTGGACAAATAGTCTTATGGGCAATAGAATTAAGTGATTTCGACGTACGGTATCGTCCAAGAACAACCATCAAAGCCCAAGCCTTGGCTGACTTCATTGCTGAGTTCACAACAAGGGAAGCTGAAGGCTACATCACACTTGGAATGCTAAGCACTTGAGGAAGTATTACTAGTAGTTCATCAGAGTGTCCGTCTGACACCTAATCTACTATTCCATGTATTTTTCCTAATTCAATAAAGGCATAATTCTTGATAAATTATCACATGAATACATGATGAGAAAGGAAGAAAACTAAGTCCTACCTACGAGTAGACAATCTAACGTGAGGTCATCCCCAAGAGAGAAAGTTGTTACAACAACCAAAGTCGCCTATGGGTGGATGGTCCAGAGTCAAGTCATCCCCAAAAGGGAAGGACACTGACCAAAGTAGCTTACAAATGGACGAAAAACCAAAGTCACCTACGGGTGGAGGGTCCAATGTAAAGTCATCCTCAAGAGAGAAGGGCAACAACCAAAGTCACCTACGGGTAGATGGTCTAACATAAAGTCATCCCCAAAAGGGAAGGGCACGACCAAAGTCGTTTATGGGTGGATGGTCCAAAGTAAAGTCATCATCAAGAGGGAAGGACAATGACCAAAGTCGCCTACAAGTGGATGAACAACCAAAGTCGTTGACGGGTGGACGGTCCAAAGTAAAATCATCCCCAAGAGGGAAGGACAATGACTAAACTCACCTATGGATGAACGAAAAACCAAATTCACCTATGGGTGGACGGTCCAATGTAAAGTCATCCACAAAAGGGAAGTACATCAACCAAAGTCACTTACGGGTGGACGATCCAACATAAAGTCATCCTCAGGAGGGAAGGACAATGAACAAAGTCAACTATGCATGGACGATCAAATTCATGTCATCCCCAAGTGGGAAGGATGAATATTTGAGTCTTCTTACCTAGAGGGGGAACGGACGGATGAACCAAGCCCCCAATGAAGTCACTTAGGCGATGAACGAACAAAGTCACCAAGGTGACGAATGATACAAGGGATCCTCTATAGATGATCAACTCAAGTAGGGATTGTCTAATTAAGTCACCAAGGTGACGAACGATCCAAGGGACCTTCCAAAGATGATCGACTCAAGTAGCAAAGCTCTAACCATATCACTAAGGTGACGAATGAACTGTTGGGATTAGTGCCCTTAAATCCTATTGTATAATGCTATGTATAATATTATGTATGATATTATGTATGACATAATGTATGACTTAATATTGTAATTAATAAAGTTGTTTTATTATTATATAAAATAATAGTAACATGAATATTCAGACATTATCATATAGTCCATGAGATGCTTAGTATGTGATTTATGTGAAAAGTCACAGAAGATATAAATCACAAGTTCTTTGTAAACTCAGAATTTTAGTTTGTAGTCGATGATGAAATTGGGCATTTCATCTGCGAAGTCTATAACATGTCAACTAAGATGATTTGTCTTGATCACCTAAGTGGTGACTTCTAGTTGATATGTTGATATGTTTTAAGAGTTAAGATATATTGAACTGGACCACTGTGAGATTTATTATTCTCTTAACAACTGTCAATTGAATAATAAATCTCACGACTTATATTTACATGAACTCTTAATCCGGAGAGAATAATGGACCTGATCATAAAGTGTAGGTTGCTTTGATATATCAAGAGTGAGATCTAAAGTATCGGTCAAAACCTCAGTACGTTGGGCAGCCACATTTAGTGTTGATGGAACATATATTCTCAAGATGAAATTCATAATCTCTTAACGAAGATACAAAATATTCCCTTGAGATAAGTTTAATGGGTTTGTTATTCTGAATGTTAGGCTTAACTACTTTAGTAAATAGTTACTAAAGTATATATTTATGAAATTGGACTTCATAAATATATGATGAATAATTTAAAGGATTAAACCAGGTACTCAAAGATTAAGATATAGTAATTTATAAAGTGACAGTCTACTTTCATGACTTTGTATTTCTACGAATATTTTATGAAGTGGTTGCATGTACAATAAAGTCTTGGGATATAATTTATTAATAAAGCCTAGAGTGCAATTATATTTATATATTGGTATTAAATATAATTAATGGTAACTTTGAACTTGTCAAGAGTTGACAGAAAAGCCTAAGGCCTATTGGAGTTAGTGTCTTATTTGTTCCCTTTTGGTCCCATTCCAAGCCACATACTAAAGCCCAATTGGAAAAGCCCAAAAGGCTAGTCCAATTAGATAATCAATTATTAAGGGAGAAACATACAAAATTTTTTAGGAGAGAAATCTTCATGAAATGATATGTATGTGAGTGTTGCACATTCTCTCGTTCTCTCTAGAACAAACACATATAACTGATTGAGAGACTACACATCTTGGGCACAAGTGGAATTGGAGTGAAGATTAAAAGTGTTCCCGAGTACTTCTGATCTTTGTTTTGAAATTCATTGCACCAAGGTACACTTTCTTGATTCTATATTCTGAAATTTACATAGTGCATGTTATCAATTGCGAATGAAGTAGATCCGTTTATTATTCGCTGCGTATATTTTGTATGCTATACAAACATGTTTTTACATCAAATGGTATCAGAGCGGTCTTCAATTTTGAATCTGTATAACATGTTTTGTGAGTTTTGGAATTAGAAATATTAGTTTCTTGATGTTAGAAGATTATGCATTTAATTTTCTACATGGTTGATTGAAACTATGTTTATGATAAAAACTGATATTGATGATTATGATGCTGCTTAAATTTTAATTTAAGTATGTTAAATTGAACTTTGAGGCTATAGCATCAATGGATTTTAGTTTGGATATCATTCTCTGTCTATCATGTTTATATAATGGTTGTTTGTTAAAAAAAAAAAAGCGGTTGAAAACTATCTTAGAAAAATTATGGAAAATTCAAATTTCACGTGTCTCAATTGATTGAGAAGTTATCGAGCATCTATCGAGCTTACAGAAGTTTTCTTGATCGATCGACCAGCTATCAAGATGCTATTGAGAAAGCAGATTGTATCTCGATCGATCAAACAACTATCGAGAATCGATCGAGCCTGAGAATTTTGAATTTTTATAAGTGTTTTCACATGTATAGAGTGCAAGGCTGTGTATAATTAGTTTACACATGATTTCTTATTAAAAACCTTTAATTTAAAACATCTAGTCGGAGAGAGATATAAGGGTTGGATCTCACAGCCTCCATTGTTGGTTCATAGTAGTGTGAAATATATACTTTGTCTTAGCTTCGAGCTTTGCATTCCATGCGGAGAGTATTTATATCATGGTCCTACAAGATTGAATTTCCTGGTTTATAGTGGTTTGATCAAACATCTTGTCTTAGCCTTGAGCTTTGCATTCCATGCGGAGGGTGTTTTGTATCATGGTACTACAAAATAAGCCTGTTAAGGGGATGAAATGTGGCTACACACGATTCTAAACAATGGTATATACTAGACTAAATATTATAGTATCCTCTATGCTGAGTTCTTACTATAATTATTTAGAGGACAAATGTATAACGGCATATTATTGGTGTTTGATAAGAGTGATCATGATAGCACTAATAATGAGAATAGTTCTCAATCAATCATAGTATTTTATATTCACTCTATGCTGAGGAATATTAATTGAGGGATTGGGTTGTCGTTGCATATATTATATTATGGTTTTATTAAGGTTCCATACTATATGTTTATATGCTAAATTGATAATGTCCAGTTTACTTATAATATTCATGTTTATTATTTTCAGATTTGAACATGACATCATTTAGAAAAGATCTTAATGAGCTAAAACTGAAAAAACTGATTTGTTAGTCAAACTAGATGAGACTACAAGGTTAGTTGAGACTTTTGTTGTGGAGAACTTCTCATTAGAAGAGAAGGTCAAGAATCTCATGGTTGAGCTTAGTCAAGCTAGAACTCAAATAGAGAGGATGTCTAGTATAAAGCTTGATGAGGTATTGAGTGCTTAAAAGCCTAGTTTTGATAAGATTAGCTTAGGATATGCTGTTTCCTCCGGCCCCTCCTCTTCCACGGCTTCTAGATCAAAGACTGTTTTTGTGCTCCAATCTGAGAAAGGTGATAAAGGTATGAAATCCATAACTAATTTGTCTAATTCTAAATCCTTTATTAGATCTCATGTTTGTCACCATTGTGGTGTTTCTGGACATATTCATCCAAATTGTTTTAAGTTGTATCCTCAAAAGCAAGTGTCCAAACGATCATAGGTTTCCTCTCAAGGACCTACACCTTTGTTTGGAGAGTTATTAAAAGCTCTAAACTTTTCAACTTAATTTCAGGAGAATTCTAATTCTTCTATGTCCTTCAGTAGACATACTAGGACACGTGCCTTTTCATCTTCATGGCCAAAGACTCGTGCTTTGTGGGTGATAAGGGAGCCTAAGACTTAATTGTCTTTTCTGTTTGTCCTCTATTTTAATACTTTCTATCTAAAGTAGGATTCTCTTTTCTTAATTTCTTATTTGCTTTTGGAATCATGCTTTCATGCATCTGCATCTTTCTTTCATGCTTTTGTGTTGTTTGTCTGTTTTTGTTTGGTTGTTTAGTCTTTATTTTGTTTGTTTTTTAAAATAAAAAGGAATATACAAAAACAGTGTGTGTTTGTGTACATTAATACCTGTGTACCTCGGATGACTATTGAAATTAAGTTTTCTAAACTTTGTATCTTTTGTAGCTTAGATGAACATCTCTATGCACAACTAAGCAAGTGAGCTTTGTGGCTTGTGTTTATGATGAGTAAGATTAAGTAATCTCTTGTACTTAACACTCGTATCACTCTTTTTGATGGAAATGACTAAAAAATCCTAAAAGAAAAGCATAAATAACCATCTCACGACTAAAGCTCGCTAATCATGAATAACATCTGTATGCTTTAGCATTGCAAAATTGTGATGTTTAAGCTTAACATAATTGGGTATTTCTTCTCTCTTTTATATACCCATGCATGATATGCTCAAAAAGAAAAATATGCAAAGAAAAATCAAAAGCAAAAAGAATTAAAATGCTTTTAAATATGGTTGTAAGCGTGTTTCTAGGAGATGTGGGAGTTATAGGATGTACTTCAAAGGTGATAGTCCCCATCAAGCAGTTATGATTGTGTGTGAGTGTAACGACCCAAGGAAAAGCGCTAGCCACATCTGCACTATACCTCAAAAGGACTAGTCACTATTGAAGCTCCTTGTAGTTGTTAATAAAGCCCAGATCTACCCAGTAAATACCCGATGTGGGACTCATCACACACCGACACACATCACACAATCAATCAATCAAATTGGGGCATCAAAATCTCCCCCACTTAAATCCCTAACGTCCTCGTTAGGGTCCACTTTGTGGGGTAGTGTCTCCGAGCCCACACGGGGTTACCGGGTCGGCTCTGATACCATATGTAATGACCCAAGGAAAAGCGCTAGCCACATCTGCGCTATACCTCAAAAGGACTAGTCACTATTGAAGCCCCTTGTAGTTGTTAATAAAGCCCAGATCTACCTAGTAAATACCCGATGTGGGACTCATCACACACCCACACACATCACACAATCAATCAATCAAATTGGGGCATCACAGTGAGTTAAATTGATTTTCTCATATCTCAAATTGTCATAACATGAGATACTTATGCAATATTGAGATGTTTTCACACACAACATGCAAAATTCGTTGCTACTTCTGATACATGTGCAGGTACAGAGTGATTTGGCCATCATAAGGGATATATGTGTTAATGTGTGCTCACTAAACTATTTTGACTTTTTTTTGAAATATACAATTGGTTAGACTTGTTTACTCTGTGTGTGTGTGTGTGTGTGTGTGTGTGTGTGTGTGTGTGTGTGTGTGTGTGTTTGGATCTTAAATGCTTTGCATTTTTCTTGTTGAGAGATGTTGTTGAAAGCTTAAAATGTTGATTGGGTCTATGGTTGAGTAGCTTGCTTGTTGCATTCATCTCTTTGTGTTTTTCCTCTCTTTGAAAAACTACTTTTTATCAAGCTCGACAGCTTTTCGACATATCCTTGACAGCTTTTATCTATCGAGCCCCTTGGACTTCCTTTCTTGACAGAAGTTATCACATACTAGATCTATTGAGGTTTCTGGACTTTATCTCGATAGCTTCTTGATCCATCAAGAAATTTTCTGTCTGGCCAATAAATCCTTGACAGATTCTTAATCCATCAAGGTTAGCTTCTGCTCGATAGCAGCTCGACAGCTTCTTGATCTGTCAGGACCCTCTTGCATACATTGTTTTTCACATGTTTTGCATCTTTCTATTATCTTGTCATCCATAGCATCGTGTTTCATTACATTCATGCATTTATATGGATTCTTTTTGCCCTTTTGATCATCTTTGATCATTTTTATGTTTCTCGAGTGAAGCTTTATAGCTTCTTGTACCCTTTGTCAATCATGACAAAAAGGGGGAGAAAATGTGGTTTCTTTTTAAGATTCTACATGTTAGGGGGAAAATACATGCCTTTGTAAGGGGGAGATGTGTTTCATCTTGTTAGAGGGAGTGTTTTCATCCTTGTTGTTTTAGGAGCTTCTTTTAGCTTCTTATACACCAGTTGATATATATATATATATATATATATATGATGTATGTCTTCTTCACCTATCTCTCCATGTGTTGTTTCTTTTCTCTCTTTATACACATATTTCTTATTATGTATGCAATCTTTTATTTCTATTTCACACTAAGATACCTTGATGAGTTTTGTTTAAAGCATTTCAAAAAGACAGGTTGTCAAAATCTATAAAGCCATGAACTCTCTTCTTGCAAAGTTTTTCAGAGTTTATGTTAGGATTAGATTTTATTGTATTCAACAAGTGATTATGAGTTGAGTGATTTATGACTTCTCTCATATTTCATTTGTTTGTTGTGGTTTTGTCATGGATTACCAAAGGAGAAGATTGTTAGGACATATGTAGAACTTGTTAGAACATATGTCATGTAGAATTGGTTAATCCTTTGACAAAACTCATTTTACTTGTAATTAGGTAGATGTAAGATGTGTTTAATACTTCAAGGAATAAGAGTTTAAGTCTAGTATTGAAGCCATGCAAATCTATCTAAGAAACAAGTGAAAAAGTATTGTTCATTAAAGCTTGACAGATAGCTCGACAGATGTATCTATCAAGGTCTTGATAGTTGCTCAACAGATATATCTATCGAGATCTACGAAATCAAAATTTCTAGATCTAATTTTCGGTCCATGCTTATGTATTTGTGTAGGGTTTCTTTTCTCACAACCCTAGACATATATAAGACTTATTTTAAAGGGCGTCATATAAGAGAATATGAGGAAAACACATGCAAAAAGTAACCAAGAGTAAATAAGTGTTTATGCCTTAGGGTTTTGTAACCAAGTGTTTCTTGATCTTCATTGTTGATGAAGTGAAGAACTTTGCAGCCAACAATCTTCTTCAAGTTCGTGAGTTAGTCACGTACTGGGAGCCATGCATCATTGATTAGTTGCGTACTAGGATCTGCGCAAAAAGGGTGGCGTTAATATATTGAAGAGTTCGGAGGTTCTAAAGTGGTAGAAGGTTTCTACTATAAGTTTATCTACGGAAATTGTAGAGTTTAGGGATAAAGGATTTGTACTAGATCTGAAACTTCTCTTTACTATAGTGAATTGCATTTTAGGAAGGTTTCCCCTCAGGTTTTTATTGTGAATGTAGTTTGTTTCATTGGTTTTCTTAGGTCATCATATCTTGTCTAATTTACTATTCCGCTGTGCATGATATTGATGTTTGTTTGTTTTAACAAAGTTTATTCATAATAAATCCAATTAATAACTTGGGTTTAAAACTTGTTAATTCTATTAACCGGGTTCTAAATTTCCCAACAAAATCAAGTTCTACCTATGGGATGGACCAACGATCAAGGACACCAATGAGTGCCTGGTCACTCATTCAAACTCAGTTCTACTTACGGGGTGGACCAATGACCAAGGACATTGACAAGTGCTTGGTCACTTATTCAAACTATCCTACCTACGAGGTAAACTGATGACCAAGGATATCGATGAGTGCCTAGTCACTCATTAAAACTAAGCCCTTCCTACGAGGTGGACCAACGACCAAGGACAATGACAGGTGCTTAGTTACTTATTAAACAGTCATATTTATGGGGTGGATAGATGACTAAGGACACCGACGGGTACATGGTCACTCATTCAATCTAAGTCCTACCTACAAGATGGATTGACAACCAAGGACACCGATGGTGCATGGTCACTTATTAAAACTAAATCCTACCTATGGGGTGGACCAACGACCAAGGATACCAATAGGTGCCTGGTCACTTATTCAAATTGTACTACTTATAGGGTGGACCTACGACTAATGACAACCAATGGGTGCCTGGTCACTCATTCAAACTAAGTCTTACCTACGAGGTGGCCTGATGACCAATGACCAAGGAGTCATTGGGACGGTCGCATTCACATTAATTTGAATGGGTAAAATCCAAAACTGAGTCTGGGAAGAGTATAATGGCCTACTTATTAAAATGGCGGAAGCATTCCCCAAACTCCGCCCCCAGCTTGTTCAATTATGCTTAAGATGATTAAAACTTCGTGACGACTTCAGCCTTGGCATCCTTTATATACTCGCGAAAATTGGCCAACTCTGTTGCCAGGTTGGAGTTCTCTTATGTTAACTCCTCAACTTGAAGGGCATGCCCCTCAAGCCTGATGATTTTGGCCTTTTAAGCCTTTAGCTCAGTGTTTAGGGTCCAAACTGTTAGAAAAAATACATGTTTGTAACACATATAAAACATACGCAGCGGAAAATTAACGGATCTACTTTATTCGCAATTGATAACATGCACTATGAAAGTTTCAGAATTTAAGAACAAAAAAGTGTACCTTGATGCGGTGAAATTCAAAACCAAAAATCAGAAGTTCTTGGGAAGACTTTTATTCACTTCAATTCCACTTAAAGCCCAAGATGTGTGGGCTCTCAATCAATTTCCAAGGAGAGAACAAGGGAGTGTCCAACATTCACATACAAACCATTTCATTCCTTGTGTAATCTTGATGAAAACACTTATGAAAAGACTCATCCAAAGAACCTTATAAAATTCTGTATGTTTCTCTCCTTATATACAAATGATTATCTAATTGGGCCAGCCTTTTGAGCCATTCCAATTGGGTTTTAGTGTGTGGCTTGGAGTGAGACCAAAAGGGAACAAATAAGACTTAGCTCCAATGGGCCTTGGGCTTTTCTGTTAACTCCCAAGTCCAAAGTTACCATTAATTATATTCAATACCACTATATGAATATAATTGCACTTTAGGCCTTATTAATAAATTATATCCCAAGACTTTATTATACATGCAACCCTTTCATTAAAATATTCGTAGTAATACAAATTCATGAATATAAACTGCCACTTTGAAGACTATTACATCTTAATCCTTGAGTACCTGGTTTAATTCTTAATGTTATTCATCATATATTTATGAAATCCAATTCCATAAATATATACTTTAGTAACTTCTTACTAAAGTGGTTGGGCCCAACACTCTGAATAACCAATCTCATTAAACTTATCTCAAGGGAATATTTTATATCTTCGTTAAGAGATTATGAATTCCATCTTGAGAATATATGTTTCATTAACACTAAATGCGGCTGCCCAACATACTGAGGTTTTGACCGTAACTTATAGATCTCACTCATGGTATATCAAAGCAACCTACATCTCATGATCAGGTCCATTATCCTCTCAGGATTTAGAGTTGATGTAAATAGAAGCCGTGAGATTTATTATTCATTTGACAGTCGTTAAGAGAATAATAAATCTCACAGCAGTCCAGTTTAATATGTCTTAACTCTTACAACATATCAACATACCAACTAGAAATCTCCATTTCCATGATCAAGACAAATCATCTTAGTTGATATGTTATAGTCTTCGTAGATGAAATGCCCAATTTCGTCACCAACTACGAACTACATTCTGAGTTTATAAAGAACTTGCAATTTATATCTTCTGTGACTAAATCGCATACTATGCATCTCATGGACTAAAATAATGTCCCATTTGTTCATTTATAGATAGTCTTATATAATTAAACAATTTAATTATTTATGACATGCCAATAAATTGGATTTTAGGGTATAAACCCCAACTGTCTCCCACTTGCACTCAAAGACAATTTACAATATATCCGACACTTATCTCCCTTTAGAGTAATTCATAGTCACTCTAAGGCAAGGTTTGGAAACAAGTTTCAGTCAGATTTATTGCATAAATTATCTTTTCTACTACTACTTAAGTACTCATATCTCTCTAGTGAGATAATACTTATGCTTAATGTGTATCTTCACCACTAGGATGAACACATATCTTGAAGTCCAACTTCATGAATCACAATCAAACTATAAGTCAGTATTTGTACATTCAGTAACCATCAAAACCTCACTTTTGTGGACAAGCATATAATTCCTTATTCTCCTAAGATATATGAGTATATGCTTTACTCCCACTAAATTAAGTGATCTTTGATTCAATTGATATTTGCTTACTATGCCCATCGCAAAATAGATATTTAGCCTAGTATATAATATAGCATAAAGACTTCCTATTGATATGATATTAGGAACCATCTTAATATGCTCCTCCTTTTATATGTCTTAGGACTATAGTCCTATATAAAGGAACTTCAAACTTAAAAGGAAAGAATCCTTTCTTGAAGTATTACATGCTATACTTGACTAGAATCTAATCTATTTAAGCAGTTTGAGATAGACCCAATATTCTAATTTCTGAATTGTAACAAAGTTTAAATTCTTAGGATATGACTAGCCTTTCCCATGTATTTTATATCAAACTAGATTAGACAACAAAAACTCTATTGATGACAATATCTCTACATCATTCTAAATAAATAGAATGTCATTAACATGCATTAAGATATTTATTATTCTGTGTAGCTTTCACACACATAAGACTTTTTGATACTTGATCAAAATCAAACAATTTGATTCCTTGATCAAAGATGATATTTTATAATTCAGATGCTTGCTTTAATCCAAATGGAATTTAAGCTACTTGCATACTAAACACTACTATTTCTTTGCTATGTACAAGTCTAGTTACATCATATAGATGTCTTCCTCAAGATTGCTACTAAAAGAAGATTTCTTGATATCCACTGCCATATTTCATCCAAATGAAATATAATGAATAAGCGAATCTTGATAGAGTCAATCTTGACTATTGGTGAAAAAATCTTTTCATAATTGAACCATTTCTTTCTAAATAAATCTTTTCGCCACTAGTCTTGACTTTGAAGGTTTGCACCTTCAAATCTATCAATCTCATTTACGTGTAGATCTATTTGAAAACAATAGGCCTAATGCCATTAGGCGCCTCTACAAGTTCTAGACTTTAAATAGAATCTAATTCTATTCATATAACCTTGATCCAGTAATCCATATTCATATCATCTATTGCCTTTACGTAGGACCGAGGATCAAATTTATATCCTTGTAGAATGACTTTAAAAGTTTATCCTAAAAGTATGAACTTACTTGGTAATTAATAATCCTCCCACTACGATATTGTACCAGTGTACTAGCTATGCATTTAGAATAATGCCTTGTGGTGTATCTAATACAACCATCTCATTTCTAAATGTATTTTATAGTTGTCTTTCAACAAATTCTGACATTTTTCTTCTAGAATAACTATATGTTTCGCTTTAAGATTATTCACATAGTCATCATTAAGAACTTTGTATTTGTACTATACAAACATCTTGTTTTCTTTATGACTACCAAAACAATCTTTTGCAACTCCTTTTGGATACTCATTATAAACACATATTTTTCTACCTTTTGATTTCAATTTGTCAGACTTCCTTTCTAGCACAAGTGCTGGACATTTCCAAAAGTGGAAGTATCATATACTAGGTTTTCACCCAATTCACGATTTAATAAATGTCTTAGGAACAAACTTTTGAAATCAACTTTAGAAAATGTATAGTAATTGCTATAGTATATCTCCAAAAGAAATAAGCAAATGGAAATACTTATCATGTACTTTACTATTTCTAAAAAAGTCTTATTCATCCTTCATATATGTACTGACTTAAAGAAGTCAGTGGAACTTTATTCCTTTACAATAAAGGAGCCTTAGATCTTATTATCCTCTAAATAGAATTCATAGACTGGGAATATAACAAAATAATGGTTCTAAAAGACCATCTTTCACCAATCTTGAATATCGTTTAGATTAATGAGATCTAGACATAAGTGCCAAAACATACAATAACAAAGGATAGAAAATTTTCTCTTTAAAAAGTAAAACATGTAAATTTCCATCTAGAAAATAATCAAGGACAATGCTTAGCTTTACCAAAACAGAAACACTTTCCTTTTGGTCATGCTTTTGAATCCAATTTCCTTTTGGCAACTACTAGCACAACTTACTTGTCCAAGTGTTAGGTATTATAATTCCTCTTCTTACCACCTTTACCTTTCGGTTCAGGCTAAGAATTTGAATTAAATCATATTGATCCTAGCTTTAACTTTTAGGATGTCTTCCGTTGCGTAAAACTCACTCATCAGTTTAGATAACATAAAAATAATTTATTTTGAAAACAATCTGAATTAATCAAATGATTCTAACAAGGACTTGTGGATCATATCCATATGAGATTAACATTTAATCTCTACATCCAAGAATTCCAATTAATTTTTAAAATTAAAAAAAAAATTATAAAATGATATAGAATTGGAACTCTTTAAGTTTTTCTTAGCACTCAATATGATTCATACCAAACATCTCATTTAGACTTAATATAAAGTCTAAGTCTAGTACTAACTATTGCATCTCATGCTGTAGCACACTTGAGATAGAAGCCAATGTAACCTGTTAGCATTTCAATGGAGACTATGATCAAATTATAAGCTATCTTCCATCAATGCATCATGCATAGGAAATTATGACAATGCTGAATCGAAACATATTTATGTACTTCAGCTCCTTTTAGTACCATGTCCAAAATTATTTCTTAGTTAATGTGATTCACTTAAAATAGTAGCTAGAGAACAAAATTATGACAACTTTATTTTGAGACTATGAACATAATTACAGGGACATTATATTTTGCATCCATAACTATATAGTATGGAACTCGAAAAACATACTATACTAGGTGCAACGACAATCTAGTCCTGCAATTAATATTCCTTGGAAGTGAGGTCATACCAATCACTATGATCAGGCAAGAAATATTCTCATTATTAATGCTATCATAGTAACTCTTACCAAATAAAAATAATTTGTCGCTTTTCCTTTGGCCTTTAAGTAATAATAACATAGCTCCTTTGGGAGGTTAACATTACACTTAGTCTAGTGTACACCATTATCTACAATCATGTGTAGCCACATTTCATCGCCCTTTATAATGTTTAAACTTGTAGTACCATGAAAGAAAACACCCTCCTTTGGGATTGCGAGGCATATATGCCAAGACGAGGTGCTTGTTCACACTACTTTAAATGGGTAAGTTCAATGTTGTAGTACTATGAAATAAACACCCTCCTTTGGGATTGCGAGGCATATATGCCAAGACGAGGTGCTTGTTCACACTACTTTAAACGGGTAAGTTCAATATTGTAGTACTATGAAATAAACACCCTCCTTTGGGATTGCGAGGCATATATGCCAAGACGAGGTGCTTACCCACACTACTATGAACCGATAATAGAGGCCGTGAGATCCAACCCTTGTATCTCTCTCCCACTAGAAATTTTAAAACAAGTGGTTTGTGCTGAAATTATTGTGATCTCATCACAATTTTAACCCTACACATCAAATGTGTTTTATTGTTTAAATTCAATGTGATGTAACTAAGTCACGTCACTATAGCGTAACGAACATTCGCGCAATCACAAAGAAGTTTAATTTTGTAATCCGTGAAGTAGATACCCTTCGCATGGAATGCAAGACTCAAAGTCAAGACAAGGTACCTATTCACATTACAATAAACTTAACAAAAGGGTTATTTCAGCACTCCCACTCATTATTTGGCTTTTCTTAAATAATTGTGATCCAATCACAACTTATAACCTTGCACTTGATAAAGACTCTAATTTTATTAGAATCACTAACTAAAATGGAAGTCCTAAACTATTTAGGATTCCTTAAACATTGATGAATCAAAAATTAGTTATATAGAATTCTATCCTTAACTTATTTGATAAAGAATTCTAATCTCATTAGAAACTATATACCTTTTAAATTAAGCTTTAATCTCATTAAAACTTCTAATTAAAATAAATTAAGGACTTTTAATCATACAACAATTCCAATCTCATTAGAATGTTTCTTAAAAGACAAGTCTTAAACTATTTAGGACTAAGAGTTCTATTTAACTAATATCTTTGATCTCATTAGGTCTTTTAGTTAGAACCATGTGTAATCCCGCGAAAACAAGTTAAAGCAAAAAATTAAAAACACAAAAATTCAGATAGAAACTTTTGCTACTATCTCGTGACTGGTTCGCGAGTAAAGCGTACCCGCGAAAAGTTTTTGTCTTCAGAATCATTTTTTTTTGTGAGTAACTTCGCGGGAAGTTAACCCGCGAAAAACCCGTGTTTTCAGTTTTTCCAGAGCAGTTGCAAATAGTTTTCAACGATTTTTCATGAACAAACAACTACCATATGAACATAATATGCAGAATTTGATATCAAAACTGAATTCCATTGATCCTATAGCCTTAAAGATGAATTTAACATACTTAAATTCAGATTTAAACAGCATCATAACATCAATATCAGTTTTTATCAAAACATAGTTTCAACTACCATGCTAAAAATTAAATGCATATATAACTTTCTAACATCATGAAACTATTATCTTTAATTCTAAAACTCACAAAACATGTTATTCAAATTCAAATTGAAGACCGCTCTGATACCAATTGTTGGAAAAAATACATGTTTGTAACACATACAAAACATACGCAGCGAAAAATTAATAGATCTACTTCATTTGCAATTGATAACATGCACTATGAAAGTTTCAGAATTTAAGAACAAGAAAGCGTACCTTGGTGCGGTGAAATTCAAAACCAAAGATCAAAAGTTCTTGAGAAGACTTTTAATCTTCACTCCAATTCCACTTAATACCCAAGATGTGTGGTCTCTCAATCAATTTCTAAGGAGAGAACAAGGGAGTGTCCAACACTCACATACAAACCATTTCATTCCTTGTGTAATCTTGATGAAAACACTTATGAAAAGACTCATCCAAAGAACCTTATGAAATTTTGTATGTTTCTCTCCTTATATACAACTGATTATCTAATTGGGCTAGCCTTTTGGGCCATTCCAATTGGACTCTAGTGTGTGGCTTGGAGGGGGACCAAAAGGGAACAAATAAGACTTAGCTCCAATGAGCCTTGGGCTTTTCCGTCAACTCTTGACAAGTCCAAAGTTATCATTAATTATATTCAATACCACTATATGAATATAATTGCACTCTAGGTCTTATTAATAAATTATATCCCAAGACTTTATTATACATGCAACCCCTTCATTAAAATATTCGTAGTAATACAAAGTCATGAATATAGACTGCCACTTTGAAGACTATTACATCTTAATCCTTGAGTACCCGGTTTAATCCTTAATGTTATTCATCATATATTTATGAAATCCAATTTCATAAATATATACTTTAGTAACTATTTACTAAAGTGGTTGGGCCCAACACTCTGAATAACCAATCCCATTAAACTTATCTCAAGGAAATATTTTATATCTTTGTTAAGAGATTATGAATTCCATCTTGAGAATATATGTTCCATCAACACTAAATGTGGCTGCCCAACATACTAAGGTTTTGACCGTAACTTATAGATCTCACTCCTGATATAACAAAGTAACCTACATCTTATAATCATGTCCATTATCCTATCAGGATTTAGAGTTGATGTAAATAGAAGTCATGAGATTTATTATTCATTTGACAGTCGTTAGGAGAATAATAAATCTCACAGTGGTCCAGTTCAATATGTCTTAACTCTTAAAACATATCAACATACCAACTAGAAATCTCCATTTTCATGATTAAGACAAATCATCTTAGTTGATATGTTATAGTCTTCCCAGATGAAACGCCCAATTTCATCACTGACTACGAACTACATTCTAAGTTTACAAAGAACTTGCAATTTATATCTTCTATGACTAAATCACATAAATCGCATACTATGCATCTGATGGACTAAAATAATATCCCATTTGTTCATTTATAGATAGTCTCATATAATTAAACAATTTAATTATTTATGACATGCCAATAAATTGGATTTTAGGACATAAACCCCAACACAAACGACCTCCTTATACTAAAGTGAAAACTTACCCAAGAGAACTGACTGTTAAATAGGTGACGAATGATCTCTAAAATGGATAGGTCTAACCAACAGATGAACAAAAGCTCCACACAGTGTAAGAAAGTAAAAACAATAGATAGTAAGGTTAGTGTAGAGGTAATGAGCTATTTATAGGGCGAAGAAGTGTGAAAAACGATGCGACGCGACTGTTCATGTCGCCCAATCAGAAGATATCATGTGTCCCCTACGCACTTCAAAATACCGTTTTGCCTCTATAAATTACACAAACCCCGAGGTCGACCGCTACAAAACCAAAATTGCTCGTCGTATTTTATTACCCGTTGGGCATCTTGATGGCCACAGAATAAGGTGCAGTTGATAAGAAATATTTTGACTGAGAAATTTTCTACTTCTTTTTACCCTTGGGGTTTGGATTACCCTTCGTTCTCCTTTTACTCTTTGGGTTTGGATTGCTGATCAGACCCCTTTTACCCTTCTAGTTTGGATTGCCTATCAGTCTTCATTAACCCTTCGGGCATGGATTTCCATTCAGTCTCCTTGTACCCTTTAGGTTTTTGATTGCTCATCAGTCCCCTTTTACCCTTAGAGTTTCGATTGCCCTTCGGGTACTAGGTTCCCTTTGGGTTGATTATGACGCAATTTCAACCATACTCTCCACTCACATTCACCACTGGGTAAGAAAGTACCCGTCAGGTTGCCGAATACTGATGATGGATTACACTTAGTTCCATACCATTTGTGTGTTCTCCACTCATGCATTGCTATTTGGAAAGAACTTGCACACCACGTCCAAAGATCCTTTTATATATTCATATCCTCCTAGTATGAGAAGTAAAGCCCTAAGATCTCGGAACATTAACTCCATATCTTCCCTACAAGGAAAGATCCTTTGTTCATGAGGTTTTGATTAACACTACACCATTATATATGCACCAAGTCTCCTCTTCTCCAAGGTATGTGAAATTTCCTAGTTCTTACACTTTCGAGTTATTGGAGATTCTTGTATCACTGACTTATCCTTCGGTGCTCTTTATAGATTCTTTTAATGTTGACTAATGACCCGTATATCTTTTTATTTGAATGTTTCAATCATCATGTGATAGAAATAATTAAGAGGATAGAACCACATGAGCTTGCTAGTATTCAATGAAAGACTTTTGCTAACTCGTCACTCTTCATAATCATTTCCTTTAGTACATCAGTCCAGAGTTGTTTGACATCAACAATCCCTTATTAAGAGTAATGTAAAAAGTAAGAGACATCTTTTACATTTCTCTATTTATATACAAGTGTATATATAGTGATGTCCTTTTAGGTAAAGAAAGGATTCCTACCAAGTCATCTTCCTAAGAGAAGGTACCCAATGATATCCCCTTGCTCACCCCTAAGGTTCTATCAGCCTTTGTTCCTTTGGAGTAGGAGGTACAAGTTGTGGGGTAGTTCACTCCCTTTCCACCATCTAGGAAGATTCCATTATAGCTTTACAAAAATTCAAGAGTATGCTCTCTCCTAAATGATAGGCCAAGAATGAATTGACTCCTTATGATAAATTAATCAATTAATTTAGCCAAGTTAATTAATTAATTCAGTTAACATGAAAAATGTGTGGTATCACAAAAAAATCACCAACTAAGTTAATATGCAGGGGAAAATAAAGTTGACACGATGATTTGTTTACGAATGGGAAAAACCTCAAGGCAAAAACCTCACCGAGTGATTTTAAGGTCACCACTCCCGAGAATTCACTATTATCACAACAAGCAGTTACAAGTAAAGGAATCCCAGTACCTTATACTAACCTACATTTTAGCCCTTACCCCAATACCCAATTAGACTTGCTTTGTAGTGACAATCTCTCCTTTTCAATGCATGGCTCCTAGTACGTGACTAACCAAACAATTAGTGGATCCCAGTACGCAGCTTACTCACCAATTTGAGAAAGATGTTGGCTGCAAAGTTCTTCAGTTCATCAGCACGATGAAGATCACGAAGTTCCTTGGTCACAAAACCCAACGGCGTATAAACGCAGCTGCTTCTTGAAGAGAAAGATGAACTAGGATAAATTCTGTCTCCGGTCATAATTTTCATGAACAAAACTTTGCCTCACAATTGCACCACCTTTGACGGCCCTTAAAATAATCCTTATATGTATAAGGTTGTAATAAAAGAAAGCCTAAACATGTACACACGGAGTAGAGTGAAATCAGATCTAAAAAATTGATTTTCATAATCTCGATAGATTGGTTATCTATCAAGAAGCTGTCGAGCATTAGGCTAAACAAGCCTTTTAAACCTCGATAGATGCTACATGTCGAGCTAGCTGTCAAGCTTTAAAATCCAGCACTTCTTCACTTGATTCTTGGATAGATTTGCATGGCTTTAACACTTGGACTTGAAACCTTGTTCCTTAAAGTATTAAACACATCCTAGATCTACCTAATTACAAGTAAAGTGCATTTTGTCAAAGGATTAGCCAATTCTATACTAACATATGTTCCTAACATGATTCACATATGTCTTAACAATCTCTCCCTTCGGAAATCCGTGACAAAACCACAACAAACAAATGAACATATGCAAGAAGTCATAAAACACTCAACTCATACTCATTCTTTGAATACAATAAAATCTATCCTAACATAAATTTTTAAAAAATTTTGCAAGAAGAGAGTTCATAGTATGGAAGACTTTGACAACCTGTATTTTTGAAAGACATCTTAGTGTGAAACAAAAATAAAAGATTGCATACAAGTATAAAAAGCATGTGCATAAAGAGAGAAAAGAAACAACAAATGTAGAGATAGCTGAAAGAAAGTAATAAAAACCTCTCTCTCTCTCTCTCTCTATATATATATATATCAAGAAGAATACAAGGTTTGCTATCACAGTGTAAGAACAAAGTATCTAAAAATGAAAGAAAAGAAAGGATACAAAAAGTCCTCACTACATCCCATAAAAAATAAAAACCTTCCCCCTAACAAAAATATCTCCTATACTAACTCTCCCCCTAAGTACATGACTACTCTCATACCCAAAACTACTTTCCCTTTTTGTCACGAATGACAAAGGGTAAGTCACTGAGAAGCAGTCATCACTCGTCATCGGAAGAGCTAGCATCCTCATCCTCATCCTCATCCTCATCCTTATCATCATCATCACCAAAGCCATCATCACTCTCATCCTCTAAAGCCTACGGAGATGGAGACGAAGAAGCAGTGAAACCACCCATGACAGCCTATCGTCATTCGATATGACCAACACGGGTGTTCACCTGACACAACTCATCACTAAGAGTGTCAAGGCGAGAATCCATGCGCGCAAGCTATGCCATGATCGCCTCGAGAGTCACTCCACTCGCAGAAGAAGAAGGAGCGGAGGTGGATGGAGTGAAAGAAGCCAGAGGAGTTGCCGTCTCGGTTTGTGGCCGCTTTGGTAGAAGTTGGGCCTCGCTCTGTTGAACGGTCAATGCATCTATGGCACACACGATAGGAAAGTGATTAGACACAGGATAGGAGATAGATGCATGGTGGAGAATTCGGGTGATAGCGAAGGAAAAATGAGCTTATCATGGGTCTCCGTATCCTTATAGACATCTATAAGGGAGAGTATGAAGTGAGAGGGAAAGTCTATAGGGTGTCCCTAAAGAAGGAATAATAAAAATCGAGCAAGAGGCTTAATAATGGAGTTAAAAGGGATAAAGAACAAATGTCATCACCATGTTAAGGAACTGTGGACCTTTTGCAAAGCTCGTGCAAGGGGTTTTTTGACAGTCACCCCAAAATGATGGTGTCTCATAGAAGAATGACGAGAGCTGGTTTTTGGACACAGTCCTAAGATGATCACAGTCGGGGTAGTCAAGATTCACTACCCTCGGTATGTGTAGCATGTCGAATATAAGATCTGGAGTGACTACAATGCGCATACCTCGAATAATCAAATCCATGAATGTTGGAGTAAAACTTCTATATGATCACGGAGGGACAAGTGACCAGGATGCCACATAGTGACTCCCAACCCCTATTGTAGATGACAATGGGAAGGTTAGTATCGAAAAAGTTCGATAGAATGACTTGGCGTTCCAAATGATTGCCTCGCCGGGAAAAGTTCTCTGAGAAGTCCTTATCTCTATCATCATGGAACTTGACATGAGATGGGGTAGAATCAACAAAGAAAGAAGATGCCCTAAAACAAAGAGGGTTCAGGTATGGAGTAGATTTCAGTTTTGTAATACCCATAAATTAAATTAATTAAAATGAGGGGTATTTAAGTAAATTTTATTTATGGGGTCAACTTTTATAATTAAAATTTCTAAGGGGTTTGTTAGAAAATAAGGTGGAAACCCTAGTTTATATAGTCTAATTTTTAAGTCAGCATATATTTGACAGATTTTTGAGAGAGGAGACTAACCAAATACTGAAGAAAAGAAGGTTTGACTGCGCAATTGAGGTAAGAGCTGAGGAATTTCTCCTTATCAAATCCAAGCTTTATTTTAGAATTTAAAAAGATTTTTTTTTTTTGTGATGACTTCGGCGAACTGTAAGATTTTTTTTAGACATGTCCGTAGTGATGGAACTGCTTAAGGAACTGCGCAATTTTGTTGCTTAAGGAACTGCGCCAGCAGTGATGGAACTGAAAAAAAAAAAAAAAAAAAGGTGTTAACGTGTTGTGTGCAGGTGGTGTTTTCCATCAATTGAACTTTGACCCTATAGGTATTCTATAGCCTATAACCCTAGGAAACTATTTGAATAGTCTATAACCCTAGGAAACTATTTGTGGCAGAATATATATATATATATATATATATATATTCGAAGAAGGTAGGAGAAACCCTTCTCATCCAGACCAACATACATGATGCCAAGATCAAAGTTCCTAGAACCCTTAGATGGGATGAAATTTCCTTTCCAGATGATTGGAAACTTCATAATGAAAATCACCCTCTGTTGATTCAAGAGGTTGATCAAGACCCAGAAATAGATTTTGTCCAGCAACTAGCAGACGGTTCTGTTAGGCTTAGCTTTGATAAATCTAGGTTTAGAACACCCCTAGATGATTATAGAATTGTTTTGTGGGTACCTTAGGGAGATTCCAATCTCCTAACTTAAGATCTAAATCCTGTACCTCATATTCTTCACTATTGATAATTCCAGACTGCTGTGGAATTTCTGGGAGTGATGTAGATCTACTGGCTAAACTGGAGGTTGAGTTACTTCTAAACAACTTACTCAACATCTTGACTATCTGTAAAATTTAACACAATTAAATCCTAATTTTCTCTATCTCCAAAACCGAAAATGAGCAATAGTCTGCCATAGGAGCATGTTTGCGAATCTGCCCTCACTGTCTCACTTGGTTACCCCAACAATTGCTACAAAACCACTATCCTATCGACACAACGCCTCGACGCCTCACTCCGGCTAAACGGCTACAGTCTTTCGGATACCGTGGACAAAGTAGATCGGGACAAGCACAGATCAGGACCTACGTTTCCAAACACACACGTAACTAGGCTATTGGCAGGTTACTACCAGTTTAGCACACATAGTTCATATAAATGACTCAGTTAACCTGCCAACTGGATAACAAAAGTAACTTACAACTCTGATCGGCCAAACTGGGCTCTGATACCAAAAGGGGGTTTGCAAGTTACTACTGGGTTACTCAAAAGGGGGTTTGCAAGTTACTACTGGGTTACTGGGTTACAACTGAGCGGAAGACTGGGTTACAAGTGTAAAACTGACTGAAGTAATACAAATGTAAGCTGAGAAAACTAACTGGGATACAATCTTATTACAAGAAGGGAGAGGGGATACTAAAATTGGTTCTTGCAATTTTTGGTCTCTGCTCTCAACGGAGAGTAAATTTGCTTTTACCTGAGTGAATTTCTTTTCACAAAAGCAAATAGTAACTCTGGATGATTTTGTCGGGTACTGTTCATGAATAGTGTTCTGTCCCTTGTCTGTAGCGTCGGCTGAGTGCTGGTTACTGTTCACCCGTGTTGACTGGTACTGTGGATGAATAGTATCTTGTCTGGGGCTGCTTTCCTGAATAGTGACTGGTGCTATTCAGTAATTACCAATCAAATGTGTAGTCTTCATCACCATCTTGAGATTCCCATGGGGGATCATCATTGCAGGGGTGCTCATGAAAGGTGGTGAATTGTTCACAAAGACCACAGTAGATCAGTACCTCATAGGCCGGGCGTATCCCTGGAGTCATGAATTGTCTTGGGTCATCATATCCGGTGGTCCATGGTACCCTAGGGATAGACTCAAAATAGGGTCTTACTGAGAAGACTGAAATCCTTCCTGTATTACCAACAAAATGGTAATTCTTCCAAAGCTCACTGGTAACTTTAATAATTTCATTGCTGAAAAAACTTCTCCAGCAGTTAGATAGAGCCTTTGGATTCTTGTAGGACAGGAATGTATTGCCTTGCATCCAAGGCCCTTGGTGGGAATAGCCATTGATGAGAACAAGATGATGTGAGGGCTGCACTGTTGCCCATTCATTTAGTTCCCAATCTGGTAGAGTACTCCAACATCTGATTGTAACATGAGGACTAGAGACTCTGGCGACTGTATCTTTGATGATTGCAGGGAGCTGGCTGACTTGGTTGTGACTAGTTAGTTTCATAAACCTCACGAAACCATATTCAAACATCTGTGAAAGCCAATGAGGATTCATCTGGTTATCCTCTTCCTCATCCTCAAAGAGATCGCTGTAGTTTATTAATAATCCTGGAAAGGGGTGCTTTGCCCTTTCATAGACCCTGAGACTACTTCCAAAATATGCATCCCACCTGGATGTTGACATTGCATTTTCAACCTCATAATTTAGGAAGGCAGTGTGATCAGGTCCTGGGCTATCAGAAGGGAGAGGGGATACTAAAATTGGTTCTTGCAATTTTTGGTCTCTGCCCTCAACTGAACTGAGTGTCTGAATTTATAGGAGGCTGGGAGCCTTGGATGCTTGGACTGATTGCTGAAATCACGGAGAGTAAATTTGCTTTTACCTGAGTGAATTTCTTTTCACAAAAGGTTAAAGTTCTCAATGCTTGGATTGCAAGTTACTACTGGGTTACAACTGAGCGGAAGACTGGGTTACAAGTGTAAAACTGACTGAAGTAATACAAATGTAAGCTGAGAAAACTAACTGGGATACAATCTTATTACAAGAAGGGAGAGGGGATACTAAAATTGGTTCTTGCAATTTTTGGTCTCTGCCTTCAACTGGAATGGGAACTGGCATTTATAGGAGGCTGGGAGCCTGCTGAATGCTGAAAATCCGGAGAGTAAAATGCTTTTACTTGGGTGAATTTCTTTTCCACCGAAAGCAAATAGTAACTCTGGATGATTATGTCGGGTACTGTTCATGAATAGTGACTTTTTACTGTTCATGAATAGTGTTCTGTCCCTTGTCTGTAGCGTCGGCTGAGTGCTGGTTACTGTTCACCCGTGTTGACTGGTACTGTGGATGAATAGTATCTTGTCTGGGGCTGCTTTTCTGAATAGTGACTGGTTCTATCCAGAATCTTTTTTTAGGGGCTATCTAGCCTGTAAGCATCATTTGGATCCTGGGAATCCTGGAATAAAGGATCATTTGGATCAAAGTTTGCTGAGGCTTCTGAGGAAACAGGGGAACCTTTCTCCTGGGACTGCAATTCTTCTGATTGGAGAAGTAACTGATGGGCTAGATCTTTTAATTCTTTGCTTGACTTTCCTGCAAAAGAATCTAGACTGGATTGGGACCTTGTGACTATATTCCTTTGAACTGGAGGAGGAAGATCCTGATGAACTTGATTGATGATGGTGTCGATCTTGAGACTGTCCCACCATTTAACTGAAAATTCTCTGTCTAAAAGATTTCCTTTTAACTCGTAGTACCACATACTGATCCAATGGATTCTGTACATGACCATCATGTGTAGAATTGCTGGAAACTGGGCACCATGAGGTGTGATGAGAGCTTGGCTTCTTGTATCGAAGTACCTAAGGGCATCTTGAAGGGGTTCCGGGAAGATCTGGGGAACTGGCCCAAACATATCCCACCACTTAAGGAACCAAACTGGAATCCCGGTGCAGGAGAACTTTTTATCAAACATTATGAACCAGGAATGATCAAACTGCTTATTCTGATAATAAAGAACCTTTTCAAATGCATCCATATAATCATAATAACTGTAATGGAGATTTGAACCTGTGACTGACTTGAGTCCCCTGAGAGTTCTTAACAAAGAGGGATGCTGTCCCCATTCTTTGCTATTGATAAAACCTGTGATAATGAACTTATGATAAAGGACTGCTGAGGGGTCCCTTTTGTTCATGATATCTTCAATCTTGGCGGACTCTTCCTCAATGAGGATTTGCCTATAATACTTGATGTTTTTCTCCGGATGTTTTGGGAGAAAGTGCCATCCTTCTGGGAGTACTTCCATGGCCAAGTCTAGAGGATCTTTTATATGAACTATGTGGGGTTCAATATAAGAGATATGCTGGATGTATGGCTTCTTGAAGTAAGGTGACCTATTTTTTCTGGACAATGGTTGGGATGACTTTTGGGACTGTATGGGGCCAAAAGGATCATCAATAGTGTAGGGTGTGATTTGCCTAGGGGCCGGGGAGGCTAAGGCTGAACTATAACTGGGTTGGACAGGCCTGTTATAATTAGGTCTTGGGATGGTAGACGTAACATAACGGCTGGAGACTGAAAGTGAGGATGCTGGGACTAACTGGCCAGGGTTCTTTGCCTGACTAGTGCTACCTGGGGTTTGCTGTTTAGGCAACTTTGGGGGGACGGGTTTCTTGCCTGACATCTTGGTTTGGACTCTGCAAAAATTCACGGGTGAGGAAATCAGGGATACTGTTTTGAGTTCCTTTTATGAATTCTATGTCAAAGTTAAAAACTGAAAGAATAGCTTGCCACCGGGCAAAAATCTGTTTTGATGCAATGTTTTGAACATCTTTTTCTAAAACATGTTTTGCAGATTTGCAATCAATTCGTATTAAAAATCTTTGATTCAAAAGATCACTCTGAAATTTTGAAATGCAAAGTACAATGGATAAAATTTCTTTTTTAATAGTACTGTAATTTAACTGAGTGGAAGTCCAAATTCCTGAATGGAAACAGACTATCTGTTCTGGAGAATTAGGACTGACACGCTGGAGGAGAATGCCACCATAACCTATGTCAGAGGCATCAGTCTGAACAATCTTGAAGGAATTGACTGAGGGAATTCCTAAATAAGGGAGTGTCTTGACATATTTTTTAATGTCCTGGACAATTTTTGTATGAACTGGGGTCCAAGGAGATGGATTAGTCTGGAGTCTATCAAAAAGGGGTTTGCATTGCTGCCTAAGATTTTCCAAAAGGGGGTTTGCAAGTTACTACTGGGTTACAACTGAGCGGAAGACTGGGTTACAAGTGTAAAACTGACTGAAGTAATACAAATGTAAGCTGAGAAAACTAACTGGGATACAATCTTATTACAAGAAGCGAGAGGGGATACTAAAATTGGTTCTTGCAATTTTTGGTCTCTGCCCTCAACTGAACTGAGTGTCTGAATTTATAGGAGGCTGGGAGCCTTGGATGCTTGGACTGATTGCTGAAATCACGGAGAGTAAATTTGCTTTTACCTGAGTGAATTTCTTTTCACAAAAGCAAATAGTAACTCTGGATGATTATGTCGGGTACTGTTCATGAATAGTGTTCTGTCCCTTGTCTGTAGCGTCGGCTGAGTGCTAGTTACTGTTCACCCGTGTTGACTGGTACTGTGGATGAATAGTATCTTGTCTGGGGCTGCTTTCCTGAATAGTGACTGGTGCTATTCAGTAATTACCAATCAAATGTGTAGTCTTCATCACCATCTTGAGATTCCCATGCGGGATCATCATTGTAGTGGTGCTCATGAAAGGTGGTGAATTGTTCACAAAGACCACAGTAGATCAGTACCTCATAGGCCGGGTGTATCCCTGGAGTCATGAATTGTCTTGGGTCATCATATCCGGTGGTCCATGGTTCCCTAGGGATAGACTCAAAATAGGGTCTTACTGAGAAGACTGAAATCCTTCCTGTATTACCAACAAAATGGTAATTCTTCCAAAGCTCACTGGTAACTTTAATAATTTCATTGCTGAAAAAACTTCTCCAGCAGTTAGATAGAGCCTTTGGATTCTTGTAGGACAGGAATGTATTGCCTTGCATCCAAGGCCCTTGGTGGGAATAGCCATTGATGAGAACAAGATGATGTGAGGGCTGCACTGTTGCCCATTCATTTAGTTCCCAATTTGGTAGAGTACTCCAACATCTGATTGTAACATGAGGACTAGAGACTCTAGCGACTGTATCTTTGATGATTGCAGGGAGCTGGCTGACTTGGTTGTGACTAGTTAGTTTCATGAACCTCACGAAACCATATTCAAACATCTGTGAAAGCCAATGAGGATTCATCTGGTTATCCTCTTCCTCATCCTCAAAGAGATCGCTGTAGTTTATTAATAATCCTGGAAAGGGGTGCTTTGCCCTTTCATAGACCCTGAGACTACTTCCAAAATATGCATCCCACATGGATGTTGACATTGCATTTTCAACCTCATAATTTAGGAAGGCAGTGTGATCAGGTCCTGGGCTATCAGCATTATAGTACCTGGTGGTGACCAAAACTCTGAAATGTCTGAACCATAGGTCAAGTGATTTGGACATAGCCTTACTCCCGAGAATACGAACTTGTAATTCTCCGGGTAAGTTGGCAAATGCACTTCTTACTGAGGCTTGGGTCTTAAGACTTAGCCTAGCAAAACACGTGCCCATGAGAACAGTCTTATCCTTTGAACGGATTTTCTCTTTGCCAGAGAGAAGACTGGTAAGGTGATCATTTCTTGCCTCAAGGTTTTCTATGTGGTTTTTCATGATCTTGAGGGTTCTTTGGAAAAGATCATCATTATCTAAGATAAAGGCTGACTGGAGGAAATCCAGGATTGTCTTGGTGGGGTAAGGGAAATTTGAATTTATGCCATAAGAATCTTTGGCCAAATTCTCTTCTACGGTGAATTTTAAGACATCATTGACTGGATTTCCACTGGAATATATGGGTGTGGGGGTTTCTTGGAGGGTGATGACTGTGTTTCCACTGGAATGTGCCACTGAGGCATATTCCTGAAGGGATACTGCTTCTGGGTTTGAAGAAGCGCCTTCATGCATTTCATAAGAATAGTCCTGGATAGGAGCTTTCCCTTTATCTCTGTTTTCTGCCATTTTCTTCTGGGTTTCCTGTTTTGGGTTTTCTGGACAAACAAAATGGTTTGCTATTACACTTCTGTTTGTAAAAATATTTTTTATGATGCTGAAAATATTTTTATGTAATATGTATGCAAAATAAGAATTGTGAATTGGTGGAGAACTGGAAGCAGGGTTCTTTGCCGGTTTCTTTTTTGAAGGGATAATGGTTAAATACCCGGGACTAGTTCCATGGTATTTAGGATTGATAAGGATTCCTTCTTGGACCTTGGAAATGTCTAAATCTTGTCTAAGGGTTCTATCCTTAGGTTTAGACCTGGTTTTGTTGAACTGGGCAAGCTTTTGGGCTTTGATGACTGGATTCTCAATCTGTTCTATGAGATTAAGAATGGATTCCTTTTTGCTGAGGGTGCTAAGACTCTTGTTTCGACAACAATTATCTTTGCAAGCTAGATTAATCCTGGGTTCACTGGAGGAACTGTGATTTTTGAATGAATCAGATGAAGACTGGTAGAGTTCACGTTCACTAGAACTACTGGATGACTCATGTTCTATATGGTCAAGTTCTAGAAGTTTAAAAAGCTTGTCTTTGCTGGGTTGGTCACTGATAAGGGTGTTTATGAGTGTTTTTGCTTCTTCCTTACACTCATTCCTAAAATGACCCTTTTTGCCACAATTAAAGCATTTTCCTGATGCTTTTGGGATTTTCTCATATTTACCTGTGGGTTTGGATCTAGAATGCTTTCCCTTTTTATAATAATCACCATCTTTGGGATTACTATAACCTTGTTTTCTGTGATATCTAGTATTTCTAGATTTCTTCCTATAATGCCTCTCAGGGGATTCTGGCCGCCTGTGTCTGTGTTTCTTGGAAGGGGCTACTGAGGGTAAGCCATACTGGGTACAAAAGGTTCCTAATTCGTACTTGGCTTTGCTTTTGTTGGCCTGACTATGTATCTTGAAGTCTCGGCACATTTTCATTCCTACACTCCGGATTGTGCTAGAGATGTCACCATAGGTTAGGCTGTCATAATCAATTTCTCCTAGTGAGTTACAAAGTGTTTCTTTCACTTTCTCACCAAACAATTTGGGTAATCCATTAATGAACTTTTCTTTCCAAAATGGAGAGTCAAAACCACTTCGATTCATAACTCTAGTGGTGAACACATCTTCATACCATCTGTAATCTCCTAGGGTTCAGCACCTAAGGTTACTTAGCTGGTCATAAATTCTAGATGTGATGTTGCTCGGTTTTCCTATAAAATGGTTTATGATCGTATAGACTAAGGTATTGACTCCATCAGGAATTCCTCTTCCTGGTGGGTCTTGAAAGATGGGGAGACCTTCCTCATCTTTTTGGATAGCAATCTTAATGTCTTCTTTGGATCCTTCAGTGAGGCAGTTGTTCCACCATTGGAGCAACTTTCCTGTGAAGCCTAAGACTATAAGATCAATAACCTCTTCATGGGTTTTTCCTTCATTTAGGTAATTGTTAGCGACCATCGCTATATGCTGGATTTTATTCAGAATTTCTTGTTCTGATAATCCGTCTATGTTCCATTCATAAAGTTTTCCTGAGGTGACTGAAAACTGGTTACTAACGTTTCTTTCCTCATACTGGAGGTCTGGGGGTGTAGGTCTGGGGTACCAATTCTTGGTTAAACTTGTTGAGGGTGGTTGGTAAAGTCTTTTTACGTTTAAATCCCTAAACTGGTTTTCTACGTGTTCTATCTCCTTTTCATTGTTTGAGGAGGTTCTGCTAGAATCACTGGTTGTTGTGTGGACATCTAAAGTAGTAAGCTGAAGACCTTTACTGGGTGAGGAAGTACTGGGTTCCTTCTTGACTAATTTGTGAAGTTCTTCAAGTTTCTGGTTGACTAGTTCTAAGGCTGTAACGTCCTTAGGTTTGATGCTAGTCTGCCTGGTGATAGGAAGTTTGACTAAAGGTTTTTCTATGATAGGTTTACTGAGGCTTCCTGGATGGAGGATAACCTTGTTTTCTATCTTTTCTTCAACCCTATCCAACTGTTTTCCTATTACTCCGAGGCACTGATTAGTATAGTTGTTCTGTTCTATGACCTTTCTGACTATTTTCTCTTCTCCTGAAGGAAACCTGAAAGGTGTAGCAGTAACATCTTGGTTTCTATACTTGAAGGTAATGGCTGCAACTGGTGGATGATTGGATTTGACAACTTCCTTAGTGTCTTCCTTTACCCAATCATTTTTTGTGAGAACACAAGCCTTTTTATGTTCCATGTAATAGTTCTCAAAGTATTCAAAGAAAAAGATATGTTCTTGTACCTTTTTCATGAATGCTATCCAAGCATTGAGAATTTTGACCTTTTGTTCTCTGGTATGGTTGGCTTTATAGGCTTCTCTTTTGGCTTTGTTTTTCTCTAAGTCAAATTCATCGCCTAAAAGCTTCATGTCTGGCTTAAACTCTTTCTTTAGAGTTTTGAGCTCATAATCCTGGTATGGGTTCTCTATATCAGGATTTTCCATATCTGTTCCTGAAGGTGATCCTACCTTCTGACTGTTATTGTCACCATGATCAATAACTGTGTCATTCTTGGCTGTGTAGCAAGGTGTGCTAACCTGAGATCTGTTTTTTACTCCTTGAAAATCTGCACTTAAGTCTCTTCTAGATCTAGAGAATGGTGCTAGAGGTCTAGAGGAACTTGCTTGAGATGCAGGTTTGTCTTTCAAGAGAATAGGTGGTTGCCTAGAAGGGAATCGACTAAGATCTATTGGGGATCTAGGTCTATAATCATCTAGGGGCGTTCTAAACCTAGATTGGTCTACTTCTTGGATCAACAAAGGGTGATTTTCATTATGAAGTTTCCAATCGTCTGGAAAGGAAATTTCATCTCATCTAAGGGTTCTAGGAACTTTGATCTTGGCATCATGTATGTTGGTCTAGATGAGAAGGGTTTCTCCTACCTTTTTCCTATCTAAGGCTCCAACATTCATGTTTGTCTTGATACACTTATAATACACTCTGTATATAAGTGCTATCTAGCTGGTTCCTTGTGTGACTAAGGTTCCATGGGTCTTGATATTCAGGGTTAAGGCCTGTAGAACATTCTTATCATGGATGTGGACTGTAAAGTTTGGGAAACAGTCGAAATGGACTGGTCTGTTACTTAAACTGGCTTGAACTGTTCCTAAGAGACTGTCATCAAATCTTACATGACGGGTATCTCTAAGGGCTAACAAAACTGAATTGTTCAATCCTGACCTAGTGAGAGGTTTAACTCCAACCTGGACTAAACCTATGTGGATAAAATGAAAACCTTTCTTAATATGGGCATTAATCTGGTCTGAACTAAACAAGTAGCACGTCTCTTACTCCTTGTTTATTCCATAAACTTGTTCTATGGTTCTAACATGGAAATCTGTCTTGAATGAATTCAAGTTCCATGTAGAAGATTTATAAAACTGTTTTGTGGGTACCTTAGGGAGATTCCAATCTCCTAACTTAAGATCTAAATCCTGTATCTCATATTCTTCACTATTGATAATTCCAGACTGCTGTGGAATTTCTGGGAGTGATGTAGATCTACTGGCTAAACTGGAGGTTGAGTTACTTCTAAACAACTTACTCAACATCTTGACTATCTGCAAAATTTAACACAATTAAATCCTAATTTTCTCTATCTCCAAAACTGAAAATGAGCAATAGTCTGCCATAGGAGCATGTTTGCGAATCTGCCCTCACTATCTCACTTGGTTACCCCAACAATTGCTACAAAACCACTATCCTGTCGACACAACGCCTCGACGCCTCACTCCGACTAAATGGCTACAGTCTTTCGGATACCGTGGACAAAGTAGATCGGGACAAGCACAGATCAGGACCTACGTTTCCAAACACACACGTAACTAGGCTATTGGCGAAATTCAAGTATCTGGAAATACAAAAGATTGGGATAATAACTGGGTTAACTGAAACAGATAAACAGGATATAGAATAAACTGAAGATAAGCAACTGAATCAACAGGTTAAACAGTGGATAAAGATCACAAGATAGAAATGCACAATTGGAATATTATGAAGAAATAATGCTATGAAAATAATGGATGGAAAATATATGCATTAACTGAAAATAACTTTGATAACTATGGTGGTATAACCGTCCAACTTGATTAACTTTGAAAATACAACTGGATATGAAGGCGGTATTAACCTGCCAACTGGATAACAAAAGTAACTTACAACTTTGATCTGCCAAACTTGGCTCTGATACCAAAAGGGGGTTTGCAAGTTACAACTGGGTTACAACTGAGCGGAAGACTGGGTTACAAGTGTAAAACTGACTGAAGTAATACAAATGTAAGCTGAGAAAACTAACTGGGATGCAATCTTATTACAAGATCTTAGTCGATTCCCTTCTAGGCAACCACCTACTAGCAGATGGTTCTGTTAGGCTTAGTTTTGACAAATCTAGGTTTATCCCAGTTAGTTTTCTCAGCTTACATTTGTATTACTTCAGTCAGTTTTACACTTGTAACCCAGTCTTCCGCTCAGTTGTAACCCAGTAGTAACTTGCAAACCCCCTTTTGGTTTTGATAGAACTAATACCGCCTTCATATCCAGTTGTATTTTCAAAGTTAATCAAGTTGGACGGTTATACCGCCATAGTTATCAAAGTTATTTTCAGTTAATGCATATGTTTTCCATCCATTATTTTCATAGCATTATTCTTCATAATATTCCAATTGTGCATTTCTATCTTGTGATCTTTATCCACTGTTTAACCTGTTGATTCAGTTGCTTATCTTCAGTTTATTCTATATCCTGTTTATCTGTTTTAGTTAACCCAGTTATTATCCCAATCTTTTGTATTTCCAGATACTTGAATTTCGCCAATAGCCTAGTTACGTGTGTGTTTGGAAACGTAGGTCCTGATCTGTGCTTGTCCCGATCTACTTTGTCCACGGTATCCGAAAGACTGTAGCCGTTTAGCCGGAGTGAGGCGTCGAGGCGTTGTGTCGACAGGATAGTGGTTTTGTAGCAGTTGTTGGGGTAACCAAGTGAGATAGTGAGGGCAAATTCGCAAACATGCTCCTATGGCAGACTATTGCTCATTTTCAGTTTTGGAGATAGAGAAAATTAGGATTTAATTGTGTTAAATTTTACAGATAGTCAAGATGTTGAGTAAGTTGTTTAGAAGTAACTCAACCTCCAGTTTAGCCAGTAGATCTACATCACTCCCAGAAATTCCACAGCAGTCTGGAATTATCAATAGTGAAGAATATGAGGTACAGGATTTAGATCTTAAGTTAGGAGATTGGAATCTCCCTAAGGTACCCACAAAACAGTTTTATAAATCTTCTACATGGAACTTGAATTCATTCAAGACAGATTTCCATGTTAGAACCATATAACAAGTTTATGGAATAAACAAGGAGTACGAGACGTGCTACTTGTTTAGTTCAGACCAGATTAATGCCCATATTAAGAAAGGTTTTCATTTTATCCACATAGGTTTAGTCCAGGTTGGAGTTAAACCTCTCATTAGGTCAGAATTAAACAATTCAGTTCTGTTAGCCCTTAGAGATACCCGTCATGTAAGATTTGATGACAGTCTCTTAGGAACAGTTCAAGCCAGTTTAAGTAACGGACCAGTCCATTTCGACTGTTTCCCGAACTTTACAGTCCACATCCATGATAAGAATGTTCTACAGGCCTTGACCCTGAATATCAAGACCCATGGAACCTTAGTCACACAAGGAACCAGCCAGATAGCACTTATATACAGAGTGTATTATAAGTGTATCAAGACAAACATGAATGTTGGAGCCTTAGATAGGAAGAAGGTAGGAGAAACCCTTCTTATCCAGACCAACATACATGATGCCAAGATCAAAGTTCCTAGAACCCTTAGATGGGATGAAATTTCCTTTCCAGATGATTGGAAACTTCATAATGAACATCACCCTCTGTTGATTCAAGAGGTTGATCAAGACCCAGAAATAGATTTTGTCCAGCAACTAGCAGACGGTTCTGTTAGGCTTAGCTTTGATAAATCTAGGTTTAGAACACCCCTAGATGATTATAGACTTAGATCCCCAATAGATCTTAGTCGATTCCCTTCTAAGAATTCACCTATCCTCTTAAAAGACAAACCTGCATCTCAGGCAAGTTCCTCTAGACCTCTAGCACCATTCCCTAGATCTAGAAGAGACTTAAGTGCAGATTTTCAAGGAGTAAAAAACAGATCTCAGGTTAGCACACCTTGCTACACAGCCAAAAATGACTCAGTTATTGATCACGGTGACAACAACAGTCAGAAGGTAGGATCACCTTCAGGAACAGATATGGAAAATCCTGATATAGAGAACCCATACCAGGATTATGAGCTCAAAACTCTAAGGAAAGAGTTTAAGCCAGACATGAAGCTTTTAGGCGATGAATTTGACTTAGAAAAGAACAAAGTTAAACGAGAAGCCTATAAAGCCAACCATACCAAAGAACAAAAGGTTAAAGTTCTCAATGCTTGGATAGCATTCATGAAAAAGGTACAAGAACATATCTTTTTCTTTGAATACTTTGAGAACTATCACGAGAAAAAGATTTGTGAAGCACAAAATACCCCCTTTGAGGTAAAAACCCTTAGTAAACAAGAAGAACTGCTCTTAGATCTAATAGAACAGATCGAAGATCCAGTCATCAAAGCCCAAAAACTCAGTGCATTTCGTGCAACCTTAGTTCAGGAAACACCCAAACCTGAACCTCCCCGGATTAAGGAACCTAAAGTAGATTTAGAGAAAATCTATGAAAGATTTTCTAGATCTAAGAAAGAGATCACGGTCAATGATCTCCAAAAAGATATCAAAGCAACCAAGTCTGAGGCCAGAACCCTCAAACAAGAACTAGCCATTCTTAGGATAGACAATACTCTTTTAGACCAAAGAGTAAAAAACCTTGAAGGCACTTCCTCTTATTAGAAAATAGAAACCTCTGATGACGAAGAAAACCCAACAGCAGATTTAACCCATGATGACCAACCAGAAACAACAAAGTTTTTAGACACTTTGAATAGGATGAATTTCCAGAAATGGCATTCTGAGGTTAGAATTGTGATTAGCAAAGATTATGAGTTTAACGCAGTTGCCTTATTAGACTCAGGCGCTGATCTCAATTGTATCCAAGAAGGAATTATCCCCTCCAAGTATTTTAAAAAAACCAGAGAAAGGTTAACATCTGCAAGTGGAGGACGTATGCAGATCAAGTACAAAATCCCAGGAGCACACGTTTGCCAAGATAATGCGTGCTTTAAAACAACATTTGTTTTAGTCAAAAACATGACGGATAAGGTTATCTTACGAAATCCGTTCATGTGTCTTTTATACCCTTTTACAACAGATAGTGAAGGTATCACTACCCATCCCTTTGGCCAACCAGTCAAGTTTAAGTTTCTTAGAAGCCCAGAACCAAGAGATATTAGTATCCTCCATGATGTTTCTGTCTCCAAGACTCTTAACCTTATCAGAGCCAAAAGACAACAGATTAAGTATCTAGAAGAAGATCTAAGATACAAGAAAGTCGAAGAAAGACTAACTTGTAACACGATCCAGCAAAAAAATCAGAGAGTTTGAAGAAAAACTCAAGCAGGAAGTCTGCTCTGATTTACCCACAACCTTTTGGTATAGAAAGAAGCATGAGGTAGCACTTCCTTATACCAAAGACTTCAGTGAAAAGAACATTCCAACCAAAGCTAGACCCATCCAAATGAACCAAGAACTCATGGATGTTTGCAAAACAGAAATAGAAGATCTCCTTAGAAAAGGAATCATCAGAAACTCTAGGTCACCATGGTCTTGTCCAGCCTTTTATGTCCAGAAAAATGCTGAGATAGAGAGAGGTGTACCCAGGTTAGTTATCAACTACAAGCCACTTAACAAAGTCTTAGAATGGGTAAGGTACCCAATTCCCAACAAGAAAGACCTTGTTAACAGACTTAATAAAGCTGTAGTCTTTAGCAAGTTTGATATGAAGAGTGGTTTTTGGCAGATACAAATCAGAGAGTCTGATAGGTATAAGACAGCCTTCACCACACCCTTTGGTCATTACGAATGGAATGTAATGCCCTTTGGCCTTAAAAATGCACCCTAAGAATTCCAGAATATCATGAATGAGATTTTCAATCCATTCTCCAGTCATACCATTGTTTACATCGATGATGTACTCATCTTCTCAGATTCAATTGAACGTCATTGGAAGCACTTGCGTGCCTTTCTCCAAACCATCAAGTTTAATGGCCCGGTTGTTTCTGCCCCCAAGGTAAAGCTCTTTCAAACCAGTGTCAGATTTTAAGGTTTTGATATAAAACATGGTGTCATCAAACCTATTAACAGAGCTATCCAGTTTGCAGACAAGTTCCCAGATGAAATCCTAGACAAAACCCAGCTTCAGAGATTTCTAGGATCTCTCAATTATATTTCAGATTTCTATCAAAATCTTAGGCAGCAATGCAAACCCCTTTTTGCTCCAGACTAATCCATCTCCTTGGACCCCAGTTCATACAAAAATTGTCCAGGACATTAAAAAATATGTCAAGACACTCCCTTGTTTAGGAATTCCCTCAGTCAATTCCTTCAAGATTGTTCAGACTGATGCCTCTGACATAGGTTATGGTGGCATTCTCCTCCAGCGTGTCAGTCCTAATTCTCCGGAACAGATAGTCAGTTTCCATTCAGGAATTTGGACTTCCACTCAGTTAAATTACAGTACTATTAAAAAAGAAATTTTATCCATTGTACTTTGCATTTCAAAATTTCAGAGTGATCTTTTGAATCAAAGGTTTTTACTAAGAATTGATTGCAAATCTGCAAAACATGTTTTAGAAAAAGATGTTCAAAATATTGCATCAAAACAGATTTTTGCCCGGTGGCAAGCCATTCTCTCAGTTTTTGACTTTGACATAGAATTCATAAAAGGAACTCAAAATAGTGTCCCTGATTTCCTCACCCGTGAATTTTTGTAGAGTCCAAACCAAGATGTCGGGAAAGAAACCCGTCCCCCCAAAGTTGCCTAAACAGCAAACCCCAGGTAGCACTAGTCAGGCAAAGAACCCTGGCCAGTTAATTCCAGCATCCTCAGCCTCAGTTTCCAGCAGATATGTCACATCCACTATCCCTAGACCTAACTATACCAGACCAGTCCAGCACAGTTATAGTTCAACCTTAGCATCCCCAGCCCCTAGGCAAATCTCACCCTATACAGTTGATGATCCCTTTGGCCCCATACAGTCCCAAAAGTCATCCCAACCATTGTCCAGAAAAAATAGGTCACCTTACTTCAAGAAGCCATACATCCAGCATATCTCTTTTATTGAACCCCACATAGTTCATATAAAAGATCCTCTAGCTTTAGCCATGGAAGTATTCCCAGAAGGGTGGCATTTTCTCCCAAGACATCCGGAGAAAAACATCAAGTATTACAGGCAAATCCTCATTGAGGAAGAGTCTGCCAGAATTGAAGACATCATGAACAAAAGGGACCCCTCAGCAGTCCTTTATCACAAGTTCATCATCACAGGTTTTATCAATAGCAAAGAATGGGGACAGCATCCCTTTTTGTTAAGAACTCTTAGGGGACTCAAGTCCGTCACAGGTTCAAATCTCCATTACAGTTATTATGATTATATGGATGCATTTGAAAAGGTTCTTTATTACCAGAATAAGCAGTTTGATCACTCCTGGTTCATAATGTTTGATAAGAAGTTTTCCTGCACCGGAATTACTGTATGGTTCCTTAAGTGGTGGGACATGTTTGGGTCAGTTCCCCAGATCTTCCCCGAACCCCTTCAAGATGCCCTTAGGTACTTCAGTACAAGAAGCCAAGCTCTCATCACACCTCATGGTGCCCAGTTTCCAGCAATTCCACACATGACGGTCATGTACAGAATCCATTGGATCAGTATGTGGAACTACGAGTTAAAAGGAAATCTTTTAGACAGAGAATTTTCAGTTAAATGGTGGGACAGTCTCAAGATCGACACCATCATCAATCAAGTTCATCAGGATCTTCCTCCTCCAGTTCAAAGGAATATAGTCACAAGGTCCCAATCCAATCTAGATTCTTTTGCAGGAAAGTCCAGCAAAGAATTAAAAGATCTAACCCATCAGTTACTTCTCCAATCAGAAGAATTGCAGTCTCAGGAGAAAGGTTCCCCTGTTTCCTCAGAAGCCTCAGCAAACTTTGATCCAAATGATCCTTTATTCCAGGATTCCCAGGATCCAAATGATCCTTTATTCCAGGATTCCCAGGATCCAAATGATGCTTACAGGCTAGATAGCCCCTAAAAAAAAGATTCAGGATAGAACCAGTCACTATTCAGAAAAGCAGCCCCAAACAAGATACTATTCATCCACAGTACCAGTCAACACGGGTGAACAGTAACCAGCACTCAGCCGACGCTACAGACAAGGGATAGAACACTATTCATGAACAGTAAAAAGTCACTATTCATGAACAGTACCCGACATAATCATCCAAAGTTACTATTTGCTTTTGTGAAAGGAAATTCACTCAGGTAAAAGCAAATTTACTCTCCGTGATTTCAGCAATCAGTCCAAGCATCCAAGGCTCCCAGCCTCCTATAAATTCAGACACTCAGTTCAGTTGAGGGCAGAGACCAAAAATTGCAAGAACCAATTTTAGTATCCCCTCTCCCTTCTTGTAATAAGATTGTATCCCAGTTAGTTTTCTCAGCTTACATTTGTATTACTTCAGTCAGTTTTACACTTGTAACCCAGTCTTCCGCTCAGTTGTAACCCAGTAACCCAATAGTAACTTGCAAACCCCCAAGGAAGTTGTCAAATCCAATCATCCACCAGTTGCAGCCATTACCTTCAAGTATAGAAACCAAGATGTTACTGCTACACCTTTCAGGTTTCCTTCAGGAGAAGAGAAAATAGTCAGAAAGGTCATAGAACAGAACAACTATACTAATCAGTGCCTCGAAGTAATAGGAAAACAGTTGGATAGGGTTGAAGAAAAGATAGAAAAAAAGGTTATCCTCCAGCCAGGAAGCCTCAGTAAACCTATCATAGAAAAACCTTTAGTCAAACTTCCTACCACCAGGCAGACTAGCATCAAACCTAAGGACGTTACAGCCTTAGAACTAGTCAACCAGAAACTTGAAGAACTTCACAAATTAGTCAAGAAGGAACCCAGTACTTCCTCACCCAGTAAAGGTCTTCAGCTTACTACTTTAGATGTCCACACAGCAACCAGTGATTCTAGCAGAACCTCCTCAGACAATGAAAAGGAGATAGAACACGTAGAAAACCAGTTTAGGGATTTAAACGTAAAAAGACTTTACCAACCACCCTCAACAAGTTTAACCAAGAATTGGTACCCCAGACCTACACCCCCAGACCTCCAGTATGAGGAAAGAAACGTTAGTAACCAGTTTTCAGTCACCTCAGGAAAACTTTATGAATGGAACATAGACGGATTATCAGAACAAGAAATTCTGAATAAAATCCAGCATATAGCGATGGTCGCTAACAATTACCTAAATGAAGGAAAAACCCATGAAGAGGTTATTGATCTTATAGTCTTAGGCTTCACAGGAAAGTTGCTCCAATGGTGGAACAACTGCCTCACTGAAGGATCCAAAGAAGACATTAAGATTGCTATCCAAAAAGATGAGGAAGGTCTCCCCATCTTTCAAGACCCACCAGGAAGAGGAATTCCTGATGGAGTCAATACCTTAGTCTATACGATCATAAACCATTTTATAGGAAAACCGAGCAACATCACATCTAGAATTTATGACCAGCTAAGTAACCTTAGGTGCAGAACCCTAGGAGATTACAGATGGTATGAAGATGTGTTCACCACTAGAGTTATGAATCGAAGTGATTGTAACTCTCCATTTTGGAAAGAAAAGTTCATTAATGGATTACCCAAATTGTTTGGTGAGAAAGTGAAAGAAACACTTTGTAACTCACTAGGAGAAATTGATTATGACAGCCTAACCTATGGTGACATCTCTAGCACAATTCGGAGTGTAGGAATGAAAATGTGCCGAGACTTCAAGATACATAGTCAGGCCAACAAAAGCAAAGCCAAGTACGAATTAGGAACCTTTTGTACCCAGTATGGCTTACCCTCAGTAGCCCCTTCCAAGAAACATAGACACAGGCGACCAGAATCCCCTGAGAGGCATTATAGGAAGAAATCTAGAAATACTAGATATCACAGAAAACAAGGTTATAGTAATCCCAAAGATGGTGATTATTATAAAAAGGGAAAGCCTTCTAGATCCAAACCCACAGGCAAATATGAGAAAATCCCAAAAGCATCAGGAAAATGCTTTAATTGTGGCAAAAAGGGTCATTTTAGGAATGAGTGTAAGGAAGAAGCAAAAACACTCATAAACACCCTTATCAGTGACCAACCTAGCAAAGACAAGCTTTTTAAACTTCTAGAACTTGACCATATAGAACATGAGTCATCCAGTAGTTCTAGTGAACGTGAACTCTACCAGTCTTCATCTGATTCATTCAAAAATCACAGTTCCTCCAGTGAACCCAGGATTAATCTAGCTTGCAAAGATAATTGTTATCGAAACAAGAGTCTTAGCACCCTCAGCAAAAAGGAATCCATTCTTAATTTCATAGAACAGATTGAGAATCCAGTCATCAAAGCCCAAAAGCTTGCCCAGTTCAACAAAACCAGGTCTAAACCTAAGGATAGAACCCTTAGACAAGATTTAGACATTTCCAAGGTCCAAGAAGGAATCCTTATCAATCCTAAATACCATGGAACTAGTCCCGGGTATTTAACCATTATCCCTTCAAAAAAGAAACCGGCAAAGAACCCTGCTTCCAGTTCTCCACCAATTCACAATTCTTATTTTGCATACATATTGCATAAAAATATTTTCAGCATCATAAAAAATATTTTTACAAACAGGAGTGTAATAGCAAACCATTTTGTTTGTCCAGAAAACCCAAAACAGGAAACCAAGGAGAAAATGGCAGACCACAAAGATAAAGGTAAAGCTCCTATCCAGGACTATTCTTATGAAATGCATGAAGGCGCTTCTTCAAACCCAGAAGCAGTATCCCTTCAGGAATATGCCACAGTGGCACATTCCAGTGGAAACACAGTTATCACCCTCCAAGAAACCCCCACACCCATATATTCCAGTGGACATCCAGTCAATGATGTCTTAAAATTCACCCTAGAAGAGAATTTGGCCAAAGATTCTTATGGCATAAATTCAAATTTCCCTTACCCCACCAAGACAATCCTGGATCTCCTCCAGTCAGCCTTTATCTTAGATAATGATGATCTTTTCCAAAGAACCCTCAAGACCATGAAAAACCACATAGAAAACCTTGAGGCAAGAAACGATCACCTTACCAGTCTTCTCTCTGGCAAAGAGAAAATCTGTTCAAAGGATAAGACTGTTCTCATGGGCATGTGTTTTGCTAGGCTAAGTCTTAAGACCCAAGCCTCCGTAAGAAGTGCATTTGCCAACTTACCCGGAGAATTACAAGTTCGTATTCTCGAGAGTAAGGCTATGTCCGAATCGCTTAACCTATGGTTCAGACATTTCAGAGTTTTGGTCACCACCAGGTACTATAATGCTGATAGCCCAGGACCTGATCACACTGCTTTCCTAAACTATGAAGTCGAAAATGCAATGTCAACATCCAGGTGGGATGCATATTTTGGAAGTAGTCTCAGGGTCTATGAAAGGGCAAAGCACCCCTTTCCAGGATTATTAATAAACTACAGCGATCTCTTTGAGGATAAGGAAGAGGATAACCAGATGAATCCTCACTGGCTTTCACAAATGTTTGAATATGGTTTTGTAAGGTTTATAAAGCTAACCAATCATCACCAAGTTAGCCAGCTCCCTGCTATCGTCAAGGATACGGTTAACAAGTTTTCAGGCTCTTATACTACTATCAGGTGTTGGAGTACTCTCCCAGAGTGGGAAATGAATCATTGGGCAACAGTACTACCATCAAAGCATTTAGTTCTTATTGGAGGATATTCCTACCAAGGACCCTGGTTTGAAGGCAATACATTCCTCTCTTACAAGGAACCCAAAGCCCTAGCAGACTGCTGGAAAAGTTTCTTCAGCCATGAGATAAGAAAAGTTGCACAGGAATTATGGAAGAACTATCATTTTGTGGGAAGCACAGGAAGAATTTCAGTCTTCACCAGCAGACCATATTATGAGTCCATTCCTCAAATTCCTTGGCACGCAGAACGTAACCCTAGACAGTTCCTAACTCCTGGCAAGAATCCAGAGTATGCACCGTTGATTTATTGTGGCCTCTGTGAAAAGTTCACCACATACCATGAGCATGCCTGCAATAATGATCCCCCTTGGGTACCCCAAGAAGATGATCTTAGCTGGTATGATGATTACATGGGAAATTGGTAGATTCTGGATAGCACCAGTCACTATTCGGAACAGTCCTCCAGACAAGTTACTATTCATCCACAGTACCAGTCAACACGGGTGAACAGTAACCAGCACTCAACCGACGCTACAGACAAGGGACAGAACACTATTCATGAACAGTAAAAAGTCACTATTCATGAACAGTACCCGACATAATCATCCAGAGTTACTATTTGCTTTTGTGAAAAGAAATTCACTCAGGTAAAAGCAAATTTACTCTCCGTGATTTCAGCAATCAATCCAAGCATCCAAGGCTCCCAGCCTCCTATAAATTCAGACACTCAGTTCAGTTGAGGGCAGAGACCAAAAATTGCAAGAACCAATTTTAGTATCCCCTCTCCCTTCTTGTAATAAGATTGTATCCCAGTTAGTTTTCTCAGCTTACATTTGTATTACTTCAGTCAGTTTTACACTTGTAACCCAGTCTTCCGCTCAGTTGTAACCTAGTAGTAACTTGCAAACCCCCTTTTGGTATCAGAGCCAAGTTTGGCCGATCAGAGTTGTAAGTTACTTTTGTTATCCAGTTGGTAGGTTAATACCGCCTTCATATCCAGTTGTATTTTCAAAGTTAATCAAGTTGGACGGTTATACCGCCATAGTTATCAAAGTTATTTTCAGATAATTTATGCATTATTTTCATAGCATTATTCTAACTCTTTCCTTAGAGTTTTGAGCTCATAATCTTGGTATGGGTTCTCTATATCAGGATTTTCCATATCTGTTCCTGAAGGTGATCCTACCTTCTGACTGTTATTGTCACCGTGATCAATAACTGAGTCATTTTTGGCTGTGTAGCAAGGTGTGCTAACCTGAGATCTGTTTTTTACTCCTTGAAAATCTGCACTTAAGTCTCTTCTTGATCTAGGGAATGGTGCTAGAGGTCTAGAGGAACTTGCTTGAGATGCAGGTTTGTTACTACTAGGTTACTGGGTTACAACTGAGCGGAAGACTGGGTTACAAGTGTAAAACTGACTGAAGTAATACAAATGTAAGCTGAGAAAACTAACTGGGATACAATCTTATTACAAGAAGGGAGAGGGGATACTAAAATTGGTCTAAGAGAGTATTGTCTATCCTAAGGATGGCTAGTTCTTGTTTGAGGGTTCTGACCTCAGACCTGGTTTCTTTGATATCTTTTTGGAGATCATTGACCGTGATCTCTTTCTTAGATGCAGAAAATCTTTCATAGATTTTCTCTAAATCTACTTTAGGTTCCTTAATCCGGGGAGGTTCAAGTTTGGGTGTTTCCAGAACTAAGGTTGCACGAAATGCACTGAGTTTTTGGGCTTTGATGACTGGATCTTCGATCTGTTCTATTAGATCTAAGAGCAGTTCTTCTTGTTTACTAAGGGTTTTTACCTCAAAGGGGGTATTTTGTGCTTCACAAATCTTTTTCTCGTGATAGTTCTCAAAGTATTCAAAGAAAAAGATATGTTCTTGTACCTTTTTCATGAATGCTATCCAAGCATTGAGAACTTTAACCTTTTGTTCTTTGGTCTTTTCTCGTTTAACTTTGTTCTTTTCTAAGTCAAATTCATCGCCTAAAAGCTTCATGTCTGGCTTAAACTCTTTCCTTAGAGTTTTGAGCTCATAATCCTGGTATGGGTTCTCTATATCAGGATTTTCCATATCTGTTCCTAAAGGTGATCCTACCTTCTGACTGTTATTGTCACTGTGATCAATAACTGAGTCATTTTTGGTTGTGTAGCAAGGTGTGCTAACCTGAGTTCTGTTTTTTACTCCTTGAAAATCTGCACTTAAGTCTCTTCTAGATCTAGGGAATGGTGCTAGAGGTCTAGAGGAACTTGCTTGAGATGCAGGTTTGTCTTTCAAGAGAATAGGTGGTTGCCTAGAAGGGAATCGACTAAGATCTATTGGGGATCTAGGTATGGAAACTTCATAATGAAAATCACCCGGACTGGGTTACAAGTGTAAAACTATATAAGTGCTATCTGGCTGGTTCCTTGTGTGACTAAGGTTCCATGGGTCTTGATATTAAGGGTCAAGGCCTGTAGGACATTCTTGTCATGGATGTGGACTGTAAAGTTCGGGAAACAGTCGAAATGGACTGGTCCGTTACTTAAACTAGCTTGAACTGTTCCTAAGAGACTGTCATCAAACCTTACATGACGGGTATCTCTAAGGGCTAACAAAACTGAATTGTTCAATCCTGACCTAATGAGAGGTTTAACTCCAACCTGGACTAAACCTATGTGGATAAAATGAAAACCTTTCTTAATATGGGCATTAATCTGGTCTGAACTAAACAAGTAGCACGTCTCGTACTCCTTGTTTATTCCATAAACTTGTTCTATGGTTCTAACATGGAAATCTGTCTTGAATGAATTCAAGTTCCATGTAGAAGATTTATAAAACTGTTTTGTGGGTACCTTAGGGAGATTCCAATCTCCTAACTTAAGATCTAAATCCTGTACCTCATATTCTTCACTATTGATAATTCCAGACTGCTGTGGAATTTCTGGGAGTGATGTAGATCTACTGGCTAAACTGGAGGTTGAGTTACTTCTAAACAACTTACTCAACATCTTGACTATCTGTAAAATTTAACACAATTAAATCCTAATTTTCTCTATCTCCAAAACTGAAAATGAGCAATAGCCTGCCATAGGAGCATGTTTGCGAATCTGCCCTCACTGTCTCACTTGGTTACCCCAACAATTGCTACAAAACCACTATCCTGTCGACACAACGCCTCGACGCCTCACTCCGGCTAAACGGCTACAGTCTTTCGGATACCATGGACAAAGTAGATCGGGACAAGCACAGATCAGGACCTACGTTTCCAAACACACACGTAACTAGGCTATTGGCGAAATTCAAGTATCTGGAAATACAAAAGATTGGGATAATAACTGGGTTAACTGAAACAGATAAACAGGATATAGAATAAACTGAAGATAAGCAACTGAATCAACAGGTTAAACAGTGGATAAAGATCACAAGATAGAAATGCACAATTGGAATATTATGAAGAATAATGCTATGAAAATAATGCATAAATTATCTGAAAATAACTTTGATAACTATGGCGGTATAACCGTCCAACTTGATTAACTTTGAAAATACAACTGGATATGAAGGTGGTATTAACCTGCCAACTGGATAACAAAAGTAACTTATTCACTATTGATAATTCCAGACTGCTGTGGAATTTCTGGGAGTGATGTAGATCTACTGGCTAAACTGGAGGTTGAGTTACTTCTAAACAACTTACTCAACATCTTGACTATCTGTAAAATTTAACACAATTAAATCCTAATTTTCTCTATCTCCAAAACCGAAAATGAGCAATAGTCTGCCATAGGAGCATGTTTGCGAATCTGCCCTCACTGTCTCACTTGGTTACCCCAACAATTGCTACAAAACCACTATCCTGTCGACACAACGCCTCGACGCCTCACTCCGGCTAAACGGCTACAGTCTTTCGGATACCGTGGACAAAGTAGATCGGGACAAGCACAGATTAGGACCTACGTTTCCAAACACACACGTAACTAGGCTATTGGCGAAATTCAAGTATCTGGAAACTCCCCGGATTAAGGAACCTAAAGTAGATTTAGAGAAAATCTATGAAAGATTTTCTAGATCTAAGAAAGCGATCACGGTCAATGATCTCCAAAAAGATATCAAAGAAACCAAGTCTGAGATCAAAACCCTCAAACAAGAACTAACCATTCTTAGGATAGACAATACTCTTTTAGACCAAAGAGTAAAAAACCTTGAAGGCACTTCCTCTCATCAGAAAATAGAAACCTCTGATGACGAAGAAAACCCAACAGCAGATTTAACCCATGATGACCAACCAGAAACAACAAAGTTTTTAGACACTTTGAATAGGATGAATTTCCAGAAATGGCATTCTGAGGTTAGAATTGTGATTAGCAAAGATTATGAGTTTAACGCAGTTGCCTTATTAGACTCAGGCGCTGATCTCAATTGTATCCAAGAAGGAATTATCCCCTCCAAGTATTTTAAAAAAACCAGAGAAAGGTTAACATCTGCAAGTGGAGGACGTATGCAGATCAAGTACAAAATCCCAGGAGCACACGTTTGCCAAGATAATGCGTGCTTTAAAACAACATTTGTTTTAGTCAAAAACATGACGGATAAGGTTATCTTAGGAAATCCGTTCATGTGTCTTTTATACCCTTTTACAACAGATAGTGAAGGTATCACTACCCATCCCTTTGGCCAACCAGTCAAGTTTAAGTTTCTTAGAAGCCCAGAACCAAGAGATATTAGTATCCTCCATGATGTTTCTGTCTCCAAGACTCTTAACCTTATCAGTGCCAAAAGACAACAGATTAAGTATCTAGAAGAAGATCTAAGATACAAGAAAGTCGAAGAAAGACTAACTTGTAACACGATCCAGCAAAAAATCAGAGAGTTTGAAGAAAAACTCAAGCAGGAAGTCTGCTCTGATTTACCCACAGCCTTTTGGTATAGAAAGAAGCATTAGGTAGCACTTCCTTATACCAAAGACTTCAGTGAAAAGAACATTCCAACCAAAGCTAGACCCATTCAAATGAACCAAGAACTCATGGATGTTTGTAAATCAGAAATAGAAGATCTCTTTAGAAAAGGAATCATCAGGAACTCTAGGTCACCTTGGTCTTGTCCAGCCTTTTATGTCCAGAAAAATGCTGAGATTGAGAGAGGTGTCCCAAGATTAGTTATTAACTACAAACCACTTAACAAAGTCTTAGAATGGGTAAGATACCTAATTCCCAACAAGAAAGACCTTGTCAACAGACTTAGTAAAGCCATAGTTTTTAGCAAGTTTGATATGAAAAGTGGGTTTTGGCAGATACAAATCAGAGAGTCTGATAGGTATAAGACAACCTTTACCACACCCTTTGGTCATTACGAATGGAATGTAATGCCCTTTGGCCTCAAAAATGCTCCTTCAGAATTCCAGAATATCATGAATGAGATTTTCAATCCATTCTCCAGTCATACCATTGTTTACATCGATGATGTACTCATCTTCTCAGATTCAATTGAACGTCATTGGAAGCACTTGCGTGCCTTTCTCCAAACCATCAAGTTTAATGGCCTGGTTGTTTCTGCCCCCAAGGTAAAGCTCTTTCAAACCAGTGTCAGGTTTTTAGGTTTTGATATAAAACATGGTGTCATCAAACCTATTAACAAAGCTATCCAGTTTGCAGACAAGTTCCCAGATGAAATCCTAGACAAAACCCAGCTTCAGAGATTTCTAGGATCTCTCAATTATATTTCAGATTTCTATCAAAATCTTAGGCAGCAATGCAAACCCCTTTTTGCTCCAGACTAATCCATCTCCTTGGACCCCAGTTCATACAAAAATTGTCCAGGACATTAAAAAATATGTCAAGACACTCCCTTGTTTAGGAATTCCCTCAGTCAATTCCTTCAAGATTGTTCAGACTGATGCCTCTGACATAGGTTATGGTGGCATTCTCCTCCAGCGTGTCAGTCCTAATTCTCCGGAACAGATAGTCTGTTTCCATTCAGGAATTTGGACTTCCACTCAGTTAAATTACAATACTATTAAAAAAGAAATTTTATCCATTGTACTTTGCATTTCAAAATTTCAGAGTGATCTTTTGAATCAAAGATTTTTAATACGAATTGATTGCAAATCTGCAAAACATGTTTTAGAAAAAGATGTTCAAAACATTGCATCAAAACAGATTTTTGCCTGGTGGCAAGCTATTCTTTCAGTTTTTGACTTTGACATAATATTCATAAAAGGAACTCAAAACAGTATCCCTGATTTCCTCACCCGTGAATTTTTGCAGAGTCCAAACCAAGATGTCGGGCAAGAAACCCGTCCTCCCAAAGTTGCCTAAACAGCAAACCCCAGGTAGCACTAGTCAGGCAAAGAACCCTGGCCAGTTAGTCCCAGCATCCTCACTTTCAGTCTCCAGCCATTATGTTACGTCTACCATCCCAAGACCTAATTATAACAGGCCAGTCCAACCCAGTTATAGTTCAGCCTTAGCCTCCCCGGCCCTTAGGCAAATCACACCCTACACCATTGATGATCCTTTTGGCCCCATACAGTCCCAAAAGTCATCCCAACCATTGTCCAGAAAAAATAGGTCACCTTACTTCAAGAAGCCATACATCCAGCATATCTCTTATATTGAACCCCACATAGTTCATATAAAAGATCCTCTAGACTTGGCCATGGAAGTATTCCCAGAAGGATGGCACTTTCTCCCAAAACATCCGGAGAAAAACATCAAGTATTATAGGCAAATCCTCATTGAGGAAGAGTCCGCCAGGATTGAAGATATCATGAACAAAAGGGACCCCTCAGCAGTCCTTTACCATAAGTTCATTATCACAGGTTTTATCAATAGCAAAGAATGGGGACAGCATCCCTCTTTGTTAAGAACTCTCAGGGGACTCAAGTCCGTCACAGGTTCAAATCTCCATTACAGTTATTATGATTATATGGATGCATTTGAAAAAGTTCTTTATTATCAGAATAAGCAGTTTGATCATTCCTGGTTCATAATGTTTGATAAAAAGTTTTCCTGCACCGGGATTCCAGTTTGGTTCCTTAAGTGGTGGGATATGTTTGGGCCAGTTCCCCAGATCTTCCCAGAACCCCTTCAAGATGCCCTTGGGTATTTTAGTACAAGAAGCCAAGCGCTCATCACACCTCATGGTGCCCAGTTTCCAGCAATTCTGCACATGACAGTCATGTACAGGATCCGTTGGATCAGTATGTGGAACTATGAGATAAAAGGAAATCTTTTAGACAGAGAATTTTCAGTTAAATGGTGAGACAGTCTCAAGATCGACACCATCATCAGTCAAGTTCATTAGGATCTTCCTCCTCCAGTTCAAAGGAATATAGCCACGAGGTCCCAATCCAGTCTAGATTCTTTTGCAGGAAAGTCCAGCAAAGAATTGAAAGATCTAGCTCATCAGTTACTTCTCCAATCAGAAGAATTGCAGTCCCAAGAAAAAGGTTCCCCCGTTTCCTCAGAAGCCTCAGCCAACTATGATCCGAATGATCCTTTATTCCAAGATTCCCAGGATCTAAATAATGCTTACAAGCTAGATAGCCCCTGATTCTGGATAAGACCAGTCACTATTCAGAAAAGCAGCCCCAGACAAGACACTATTCATCCACAGTACCAGTCAACACGGATGAACAGTAACCAGCACTCAGCCGACGCTACAGACGAGGGACAGAACAGTATTCATGAACCGTAAAAGTCACTATTCATGAACAGTACCCGACAGAATCATTTAGAGTTACTATTTGCTTTCGGTGGAAAGGAAATTCACCTAGGTAAAAGCATTTTACTCTCCCGATTTTCAGCATTCAGCAAGCCCCCAGCTTCCTATAAATACCAGCTCCCATTCCAGTTAAGGCAGAGACCAAAAATTGCAAGAACCAATTTTAGTATCCCCTCTCCCTTCTTGTAATAAGATTGTATCCCAGTTAGTTTTCTCAGCTTACATTTGTATTACTTCAGTCAGTTTTACACTTGTAACCCAGTCTTCCGCTCAGTTGTAACCCAGTAACCCAGTAGTAACTTGCAAACCCCCTTTTGGTATATATATATATATATATATATAAACAGAAAAATATTACTATAAGGTGGAATTTGATGTGAGATAAGCAGACAATTATGAGATATTTTTAATAGTCTTTGACCAGATACCGTTATAAGTTATTATTTTTAAAATTTATTTGATTATTGAGTAAAAATATTCGCAAATTGTTCTAGGTGATATCTAAGGATTTTAAAGGAAGTGTTAGGGAAAGGTTCTTTTTGGAATAGATTTTGGAGGTAAGTAACCTTATCCTAATTGGTTTTATTTTACGTATTTTAATTACATAAAATTGTTATAATTATTACAATTTTATTTCTATTGTAATACTGAATTCAAGTAAAGAATTATCTCAAATATATCTGATTACTGAATATGTGATGTAGTTTATTTAATTGTTTTTAGCTATACTGATTCAAAGTAAAGAATAAAGAATTTTCACAAATATACATGAGCATTGAATATATGGTTTTATTTATTTAATTGTTTCTTAGCTATATTGATTTTAAGTAAATAATTATAGAAATATCATAATAGATTTGAATATAGAATATTTGATTATATATATGTATTGAATACAATATATTTTTGTTAGAAACTATGATTCATACATATGATTTTGGACAATCTGACTATGAATTGATTCTGATACCCAAACCAATGGGGGTTATTCATTGGTACTCTGATACCCAGCCAATGGGGGTTATTCATTGGTACTTTGATACCCAAACCAATGGGGGTTATTCATTGGTACTCTGATACCTAGCCAATGGGGGTTATTCATTGGTACTTTGATACCCAAACCAATGGGGGTTATTCATTGGTATTCTGATACCCAAACCAATTGGGGTTATTCATTGGTACTCTGATACCCAGCCAATGGGGGTTATTCATTGGTATTCTGATGCCCAGTCACGGGGATATAGCGTGGCCATAGTCATTGGATCATTAAGAATATGAATTACGTTGAATATGTGAACTATTTTGAATCCTTAAAACTGCTTAAGTGTTTTTTTTTTGAACCTATTGTAAAGTATGACTTTGTTATATATGGAAAACTGATTATTTTTCTAATCCATTTACGATACATTGTAAGATTTAAAATATTTGATTTATATCCAAATTATTATTTTACAGATCTATTTTCTTGATAGAACTTTTAGGATTTTGGTTACTTATTGAGTTGTCAACTCACTCCCCCCTCTCTTTTCCTTTCAGGTTTTGATCAGGAAGAGTAGCGTATGTTTGGGCTTCTGCTGGGATGTGCGCATGAGTGAAGTTTAGGAAATCATTGAAATAAGATTTGAACTTTTATGTTTATGATTTTCATTTGTGTAGACTTTTAGATTTAAAGGATTTAGTTAATTTTTATTTTGATGTGGAAGATTAATATTGGAGATCTTTTGAGAATTACATTGTTAAGGATATTATCAAATTTATTGATGAAATTTTCTTTAGGTTGATTTTGTAATTTTTAAGAGGGCGTTACACACTTGCAGGATGTAAACTTTATAAGTGTGTGGCTGTTGTCACGTGCCTAGCCCTTACTTGGGTTTGGGGCATGACAATATTAATGGTATCAGAGCTCTAGGTTGGATCCTTAGGCATTGAATTATGAAACTTAATTGTGAGAGGGGTAGAAATTAGGCATTTGGGGATACGTTGTATGATATATATACTAGATGAGTTTTTGATTCATATTTTTTTTTATTTAAATTAGAAATTTGATAACATGTTAGTTTGTCATGTGCATAATGAACAGAGGTCAGGATGCCACCTCGTAGCAGAAACACTAGGAACACTCCCAACAACTCTGGCAATGGTAGGAATCAGCAAGATGGGAACCAAGAATTTAGGCACGACCAAGGCCAACCACCAGAGATGATCCAAATGATGCAGACCTTGGTTGGAGTGGTCCAACAACAGGTCACTACTGGAGATAACCTAGCTAGGATGATGGAACAATGCCGAGGTCATCATGGTGGGATGATGGAATTCAAGAGGTTGTCTCCTCCAGTTTTTGAGGGGACTACTGAGCCTATGGAAGCAGAAAAATGGATCATTGAGATGGAGAAAGTATTTAGATTTCTTGAATGCTCTGAGGATGAGAAGGTGGCTTATGCAGCTTATATGTTGCGTGGTGATGCTTATGACTGGTGGCGGTTGGAAGAAGAAAAACGTAGCCAAGAGACTGAGCCTTGGACTTGGGAGCTATTTAAGTCTGTATTCTATGAGAAATATTTTCCTAAGAGCATCCGTTTTCAGAGGGAAAAAGAGTTTATCAAGCTGACACAAGGTAACATGACAGTTGCTCAGTATGAGGCAGAATTTTCCAGGTTAGCCAAATTTGCTCCGACAATGGTGGTGGATGAAGAAACTAAGGCTCGAAGGTTTGAAGATGGATTGAGGTTTCGAATTAAGCAAGGAGTTGTGCCCTTTGAGTTGACTACCTTTAGGGCGGTGGTGAGTAAGGCTTTACTAGTGGAGATGGGGCTCAATGAGGCTCAAGCAGATAGAGATAATAACCAGAAGAAGATGCCTAGACAAGGAGAGCAAAGCTCTAGCTTTCAAGCCAAGAAACCAGGAACACAACGTGCTGATTCCAAGGCCCTGCCAAAGTGCTCTCGATGTGGTAGGTCTCATGCAGATAAGGATTGCCATTGGAATACTGGAGCATGTTTCTCATGTGGACAAAGGGGTCACAGGATTGCTGAGTGTCCCCAACGAAAGGAGGTTCAGACCATTCCAAGACCAACAACAGGACAGAATCAGGGAGCAAGCCAAAAGCCCAAGATCCAAGGAAGGGTTTATGCACTCACTCAACAAGATGCTAATACTTCTAATGTTGTGGTAACAAGTATTATTCCAGTTTCCACAACTTATGCTTATGCATTGTTTGATCCTGGTGCCACTCACTCCTTCATATCTTCTAAGTTTGCAAAGAAACATAATTTTAAATTTGAGAATATGGAGTCTGAATTATGTGTGGATACCCCAGTTGGGGGTGTAGTAGTTACTGATAGTGTTTGCAAGTCTTGTGTTGTCAAAATAGCAGATAGAGAGTTACTAGCAGATCTTACATTGTTGGAGATGCGGGATTTTGACATAATCTTTGGGATGGATTGGTTGGCTACCTATTATGCCATAGTTGATTGTCACAGGAAGAAGGTAATTTTCCAAGTACCTGGTGAGATTGAGTTTTGTTTTGTGGGAAATGGGGCCTATACTTCTCCACGAGTGATTTCAGCTTTACAAGCTAGACGTATGATGAGGAAAGGGTGTAAAGGATATCTGGCCACTGTGAGAGACACACAGCAAGGTGAATTGAAGCTGGAGGACATTCCTGTAGTGAGAGAGTTTCCAGATGTGTTTCCAGAAGACTTGTCAGGGTTACCACCAAATAGGGAGATAGAGTTTTCTATTGACCTATTACCAGGTTCTAGCCCAATTTCTAAAGCCCCATACCGAATGGCACCTGCTGAGTTAAGAGAATTAAAAGTACAGCTGCAAGAGCTACTTGACAAAGGCTTCATCAGGCCTAGTGTTTCCCCTTGGGGTGCACCTGTGTTGTTTGTAAAGAAAAAGGATGGGAGCATGCGACTTTGCATTGATTATAGGGAGTTGAATAGGGTGACAGTGCGAAATAAATACCCTTTACCAAGGATAGAGGATTTTTTTTATCAACTCCAAGGAGCACAGGTTTTCTCTAAGATTGATCTTCATTCCGGCTACCATCAATTGAAGATTAAGACTACTGATGTGCCTAAGACGGCCTTCCGTACAAGATATGGCCATTATGAATTTTTGGTGATGCCTTTTGGCTTAACCAATGCACCGGCAGCCTTTATGGACTTGATGAATAGGGTGTTTAAACCCTTCTTAGATAAATTTGTTGTGGTTTTTATTGATGATATCTTGATATATTCCAAGAGTGTGGAAGAGCATGAGAATCATTTGAGGCTTGTACTACAACTATTGCAGGAGAAAAAGTTGTATGCAAAGCTTAAAAAGTGTGAATTTTGGCTAGACAGTGTTGCATTTCTTGGGCATGTTGTGTCTAAAGATGGGATTGCTGTTGACCCTAAGAAAGTGGAAGCAGTTGTAGAATGGAATAGACCAAACAGTGTGACAGAGATTCGTAGCTTTTTGGGATTGGCTGGTTATTATAGGAGGTTTGTTGAAGGATTTTCTCACTTAGCCATGCCTTTGACTCGCTTGACCCAAAAGGGGGCTAAGTTTGAGTGGACTGCAAAGTGTGAAGAAAGCTTCCAAGAATTGAAGAGAAGGTTAGTGTCAGCACCCATTCTCACCATACCTTCGGGTAGTGGAGGTTTCACCATTTATAGTGATGCCTCTAGGAAAGGCTTGGGGTGTGTTCTTATGCAGCATGGGAAGGTAGTGGCTTATGCCTCTAGACAGTTGAAGTCTTATGAGCAAAATTATCCCACACATGACTTGGAGTTAGCTTCAGTGGTTTTTGCTCTAAAAATCTGGAGGCACTATTTGTATGGAGAACAGTGTGAGATATTCACTGACCATAAGAGCCTCAAGTACCTCTTTACTCAAAAGGAGTTGAATATGAGACAAAGAAGATGGTTGGAGCTATTAAAGGACTATGACTTGACTATTAGTTATCATCCTGGAAAAGCCAATGTAGTAGCTGATGCCTTAAGTAGGAAGTCTGCAGGAAATTTGGCAGCATTGATGACTACACAAGAACACATCCTGGAAGATTTAAGGGAGATGAGGATAGAAGTACGGTTTCATGATGCAGAGGCACATTTGGCAAACCTTAGAGTTCAGCCTACCTTGATTGAAAGGATAAAGATTGCACAAAGTGTAACACCCCAAACCCATACCAAGGATTTGGATGCAAAACCTGTCTTAGAAATAATCAACAATAATATAATGGAACAGAGCGTAATAATTATCCTCAAATAAACATCTATCCATCATCATATTTCCTTATAAATTCGAAAAAACACAAAATCCTCCACAATATAGTCTATAAATACAATCTCAAAATAGTTCCACAATGTTAAACTCATTGTCCTGAAGAAATTTTATCAAAACAATTCACCAACTAATAAAGCTCCAAACGAAGTCATCAATCTAAGGCTCCACTGATCAACCACCAAAAGACACTCCACATCTCTAATCTGAAAGGGTGGAAAAAAGGGGTGAGCTAGAGGCTCAATAAGAGACTACATAACATGAGGATGTCTTCCAAAACAAAACATTAGTATCATTGTCAAAATATAGTCTTCACGATTCATTTACAGATAGTTTAAATGGTAATATAATATATTCTATAAAACTATTAAAATAAAATATTTTACTATAACGCTGTAATCATTAATAAAATAATAACCACTTAATATGCCAATATGCACCAAATAGGTAGAAACAATTTATTATTAAAAAATAAACAATTATCCCACTTACACATATCAGTAGCAATAAAAACAGTAGTTCGATATGGATAATATTGGTCAAACACAGACAAAAGCTGCTAAACACTCGGTGGGTGATTCCCATGGGAAATAATACACTAACCTCAAAGAGGTAACACTAGCTCCAAAGAGCAACAGTAACACTGCACCACACCACACTAACACTACTTCGGCCGAAGACCAACACTTAACCCTGTGTTGGCAAAGGTTGCAGACTGTCTAGTTGACCATTTGAAACAATTCTTGACAAATACAATTTCATAGTAACATACAATAGATAATAAAATTCGAGTATGTGCAAAGCACTAACAATGGTATAAGTTTTTGGAACTTCACCTTTGCAATTATATACATATATAGATAAATATATTTTTACCACGTGTATATAAATGTATATATATATATATAGATAAATATATTTTTACCACGTGTATATATATATATGTATATATATATATATATATATATACGTCTTGAGAGACGTCATGTGCTGTAGTCTACTTACCTCTAGTTGCTAACCCAAGCTTCACTTTAATCGCACAAAACGACGTCAACTAGAACCTAAATAAAAAAAAAAAAATTAAATAACTCAATGAGGGCAGATTTTGAATAATCACAAAGTCCTTTGATAAAACAATTCCTCAGCCACTAAGAAGATTGGCAAAAATTAAAATTTAACATATCTTTCTAATATACCCCAAACCAGTACTGGATAAAACAATTGCAAAGCATTCCCTAAACTAACATCTAATATACCTATATACTTATAAATATATAAAAGAACACGTAATCCACCTGAAGAAAACCACCTAAAGACATCTAATATATATATATATATATATAATAACACGTAACCATCCCTCTGATGAAAACCACCCAAAACATCTAATATATATAAATATATATCTAATAGCACATAACCCTTCATCTGATGAAAGCCACCCAAAACATCTAATATATATATATATAAATATATATCTAATAGCACATAACCCTTCATCTGATGAAAGCCACCCAAAACATCTAATATATATATATATATATATATATAATAGCACGTAACTTCATCTGATGAAAGCCACCCAAACATCTAATATATGTATATAATAGCACGTAACTTCATCTGACTCAAAAAGAAGATCGAATATAATAGGGTATGACTAAATGTACTTCCATGATCTCTATCCCTATGCACTATTATAGAAATTCTAAGAATCTGGACCAGCAAGAAGACAAAAGCTTCTCCTAACCAACAAAGTGTCCAGCGAAAAACAAAAAAAAACCTCCATAGATTACTGTTTTACCTCAAGTACAAAATGAAGTTGCTGGCTGCCTCCTGCTGTGCATGGCCTCCAATCTTTTCAAAAGAGAAACCCTAACTCTAGTCTTAATATTTATACGCTAATCACTGCTTCTTTTTATTTTATTATTTATTTATTTATTTATTTTTTTATTTCACTCTTGCCTTTCACGTAAGAAACCCTAACTTTCAGCTTTACACGTTAAAATTGTTTCCTACATAGGCTGAAATTTTAAATTAGAATAAAACACAGAATGACTACTTACGTTACCCCTTATTAATATTATTGTTATTATTATTATTATTATTATAGAAATAAAAATATAAAAATAATTATCTCCTCCAAAATAAATAAAGCAATTTATCAAATCCACTCTCTAGAAGCAATTAAATTAAATTTTAAGTGAGACGGGTGTTACACAAAGTAATGATCCACAGTTGCAGAAAATAAGAGATTTGATAAATCTAGGCTCTCAATCTGAGTTTTGCATTCATGAGGATGGATCCTTGAGGTTTGGTAATCGGCTTTGTGTACCAAATGATCCAGACCTTAAGGCAGAAATTCTAAAGGAGGCTCATAACACGAGTTACACGATACACCCAGGAGGCACTAAGATGTATCGGGATTTAAGGGAGACTTTTTGGTGGAACAACATGAAGAGGGAGATTGCTCAATATGTTGCTCAATGTCTAGTGTGCCAACAAGTCAAGATGGAGCATCAAAGACCAGCTGGATTTTTGCAACCTCTTCCTATTCCAGAACGGAAGTGGGAGGACATTACTATGGACTTTGTGACGGGGCTGCCTAGAACCCCTACTGGTAAAGATGCAATCTGGGTGATTGTGGATCGGTTGACAAGATCTGCACACTTTTTGGCCATTAAGGTGAATTTCTCACTCAAAAGGTTAGCTAGATTGTATATCAATGAAATAGTGAGATTGCATGGTGCACCTGTATCCATTGTGTCTGATAGAGACCGAAGATTTGTGTCTCAATTTTGGTAGAGCGTGCATAAGGCAATGGGTACTAACTTGAAGTTTAGCACAGCCTTTCACCCTCAAACAGATGGACTTTCAGAAAGAACTATTCAAACATTGGAAGATATGCTAAGAGCTTGTGTAATTGATTTCAAAGGTTCATGGGATGAACATCTACCTTTGGTGGAGTTTGCATATAATAATAGCTACCAAGCAAGTATTAAAGCAGCACCCTATGAGGCTTTGTATGGTAGGAAGTGTAGGTCTCCTATATGTTGGGATGATGTTGGGGAAAGAAGATTGTTGGGTCCTGAGATTGTACAGCAAACAGTAGATAAAATTCAAGTGATTAAAGAAAGGCTCCAAACAGCTCAAAGTAGGCAGAAGAGTTATGCAGACGTTAGAAGAAGGAAATTAGAGTTCCAAGTGGGTGATCATGTGTTCTTGAAGATTTCACCTACTAAGGGAGTTATGAGATTTGGGTTTCAAGGTAAGTTGAGCCCTCGTTATGTAGGACCTTTTGAAGTCTTGGAGAGGATGGGTAAAGTTGCTTATAGGCTCGCCTTACCACCTTCATTATCAGGGGTACATAATGTTTTCCATGTCTCAACATTGAGGAAATATGTTCCAGACCCCAGTCATGTAGTGGACTATGAGCCTCTAAAATTAAGAGATGATTTAACCTATGAAGAGCAACCAGTTAAAATTGTGGACAAGAAGGAGCAAGAGTTGAAGCGTCGTACTATATGTTATGTCAAGGTTCAATGGAGGAACCAATCTGTGAGAGAGGCTACATGGGAGTTAGAAGATGAAATGAAGGAGAAGTATCCATATCTTTTTGAGGACTCAGGTATGTCAAGTTTAGAGGACTAAACTTCTTTTAAGGGAGGGAGAATGTAATACCCATAAATTAAATTAATTAAAATGAGGGGTATTTAAGTAAATTTTATTTATGGGGTCAACTTTTATAATTAAAATTTCTAAGGGGTTTGTTAGAAAATAAGGTGGAAACCCTAGTTTATATAGTCTAATTTTTAAGTCAGCATATATTTGACAGATTTTTGAGAGAGGAGACTAACCAAATACTGAAGAAAAGAAGGTTTGACTGCGCAAGTGAGGTAAGAGCTGAGGAATTTCTTCTTATCAAATCCAAGCTTTATTTTAGAATTTAAAAAGATTTTTTTTTGTGATGACTTCGGCGAACTGTAAGATTTTTTTTAGACATGTCCGTAGTGATGGAACTGCTTAAGGAACTGCGCAATTTTGTTGCTTAAGGAACTGCGCCAGCAGTGATGGAACTGAAAAAAAAAAAAAAAAAAAAAAAAAAAAAAAAAAGGTGTTAACGTGTTGTGTGCAGGTGGTGTTTTCCATCAATTGAACTTTGACCCTATAGGTATTCTATAGCCTATAACCCTAGGAAACTATTTGAATAGTCTATAACCCTAGGAAACTATTTGAATAGTCTATAACCTAGGAAACTAGTTGTGGCAGAATATATATATATATATATATATATATATATAAACAGAAAAATATTACTATAAGGTGGAATTTTGATGTGAGATAAGCAGACAATTATGAGATATTTTTAATAGTCTTTGACCGAATATCGTTATAAGTTATTATTTTTAAAATTTATTTGATTATTAAGTAAAAATATTCGCAAATTATTCTAGGTGATATCTAAGGATTTTAAAGGAAGTGTTAGGGAAAGGTTCTTTTTGGAATAGATTTTGGAGGTAAGTAACCTTATCCTAATTGGTTTTATTTTATGTATTTTAATTACATAAAATTGTTATAATTATTACAATTTTATTTCTATTGTAATACTGAATTCAAGTAAAGAATTATCTCAAATATATCTGATTACTGAATATGTGATGTAGTTTATTTAATTGTTTTTAGCTATACTGATTCAAAGTAAAGAATAAAGAATTTTCACAAATATACATGAGCATTGAATATATGGTTTTATTTATTTAATTGTTTCTTAGCTATATTGATTTTAAGTAAAGAATTATAGAAATATCATAATAGATTTGAATATTGAATATTTGATTATATATATGTATTGAATACAATATATTTTTGTTAGAAACTATGATTCATACATATGATTTTGGACAATCTGACTATGAATTGATTCTGATACCCAAACCAATGGGGGTTATTCATTGGTACTCTGATACCCAAGCCAATGGGGGTTATTCATTGGTACTCTGATACCCAAGCCAATGGGGGTTATTCATTGGTACTCTGATACCCAGCCAATGGGGGTTATTCATTGATACTTTGATACCCAAACCAATGGGGGTTATTCATTGGTACTCTGATACCCAGCCAATGGGGGTTATTCATTGGTATTTTGATACCTAAACCAATGGGGGTTATTCATTGGTATTCTGATACCCAAACCAATGGGGGTTATTCATTGGTACTCTGATACCCAGCCAATGGGGGTTATTCATTGGTATTCTGATGCCCAGTCACGGGGATATAGCGTGACCATAGTCATTGGATCATTAAGAATATGAATTACGTTGAATATGTGAACTATTTTGAATCCTTAAAACTGCTTAAGTGTTTTTTTTGGAACCTATTGTAAAGTATGACTTTGTTATATATGGAAAACTGATTATTTTTCTAATCCATTTACGATACATTGTAAGATTTAAAATATTTGATTTATATCCAAATTATTATTTTACAGATCTATTTTCTTGATAGAACTTTTAGGATTTTGGTTACTTATTGAGTTGTCAACTCACTCCCCCCTTTCTTTTCCTTTCAGATTTTGATCAGGAAGAGTAGCGTATGTTTGGGCTTCCGCTGGGATGTGCGCATGAGTGAAGTTTAGGAAATCATTGAAATAAGATTTGAACTTTTATGTTTAAGATTTTCATTTGTGTAGACTTTTAGATTTAAAGGATTTAGTTAATTTTTATTTTGATGTGGAAGATTAATATCGGAGATCTTTTGAGAATTACATTGTTAAGGATATTATCAAATTTATTGATGAAATTTTCTTGAGGTTGATTTTGTAATTTTTAAGAGGGCCTTACACACTTGCAGGATGTAAACTTTATAAGTGTGTGGCTGTTGTCACGTGCCTAGCCCTTACTTGGGTTCGGGGCGTGACAAGTTTAGGTGCCATAGAGCAACTAATCGAGAGAGAGAGAGAGAGAGAGAGAAAGAGAGAGAGAGAGAGAGAGAGAGAGAGAGAGAGAAACAGACAGAAAAGCACCAAATAGTTTAATATCAATAAGATAGAAACAATATTGGTATGTATGCATGAAAAATGCATGAACATGTGACATGCAATATTAAAAACATCATGGCCCAATCCAATCCTACCAGCACACATCATTTCAACATATAGAGCACATATGTAAAATGCCTGAATCATTGTTAAAATGCAAATGTGATGCAATGCATGAGCATACATGATCATTTAAACAAAACCCATCCCAAAAATTTCAAAAAACCTTCATCAATTTTGAAAAACCCCAAAAATTTTCAAAAACTCAAAAACCTAGGTCTGTCTAATGCATGAAATGCATGAAGAATGAAGGATTAAAGACCTTTACTAGAGAAGAAAAGCTTGATCTAGGCCGAAATCCAAGTGGGGAAGGTGAAGAGGTTTGGTGAAAAGTGTTTGGGAGGGAAATGAGAGAGTTTCTATTGAGAGAGATTGGTGAGAAATGAAAAAAAAAATCCTGCTGACCCTATATATAGAAATCCATGATTCTCGATGGATCGAGAGGTATCGGGATTTAAAATTTCGCCAGATGAAGCTATCGAGAAGCTATGCTATCGAGAGGCGTCCACAGTAAGAGAACCTCGATGGATCGAGAAGCTATCAAGCATCTATCGAACATATAGAAATTTCCTCGATGGATCAAGAAGTTGCCGAGAAGTTATTGAGATAAATTCTCAAGAACTTCAATAGATCGATATTATGATAGCAGCTATCGAGAAAGGAAGCTCAAGAGGCTCGATAGATAGCCTAGCTATCGAGAGGTATCGAGAAGCTGTCGAGATTGCTTAAAAACAGTTTTTCAAAGAAGAGAAAAACATAGATATAAATGCAATCAAGCATGCTACTCAACCAAAGATCCAAACAACATTTTAAGCTCTCAAAAACATCTCTCAACAATAAAAATGTCAAGCATATAGATCCAAAACACACACACACACACACACACACACACAAAACAAGTATAACCAATTTTATATTTCAAAAACAAATCAAGATAGTTTAGTGAGAATACATTAACACATGTATTCCTTGTGATGGCCAAATCACATTGTACGTGCACATGTACTAAGAGTAGCAAAGAATATTGTGTGTTGTATGTGGAAAACATCGAAGATTGCATAAGTGTCTACACGTTATGACGATTTGAGATATAAGAAAATCACTTTAACACACACACAATCATAATTGCTTAATGGGGACTATCACCTTTGAGGTACATCCTATAGCTCCCACATCTCCTAGAGGAAACGCTTGCAACCATATTTAAAGCATTTTGATTCTTTTTGCTTTTATCTTTCTTTTCATTTTTTTCTTTTGTTAAGCATATCATGCATGTGCATATAAGAGAGAGAAAAGAAATATCCAATGATGTTAAGCTTTTGACATTGCACTTTAGTTATGCCGAAGCATACAGATGTCATTTCATGATTGGCGGGCAATAGTGGTAAGATGGTTATTTATGTCTTTCTCTTAGGATTTTCTAGTCCTTCCCATCAAAAAGAGTAATACGAGTGTTAAGTACAAGAGATTACTTAATCTTACTCATCACAAAGCTCACTTGTTTAGTTGTGCATAAAGATGCTCATCTAAGTTACAAAGGATACAAAGTTTAGAAAATTTTGTTTCAATGGCCATCTAAGGTACACAAGTACCAATGTACACAAACACACACTGTTTTTTGTATTTTTTGTATTTTTCAAATTTTTTATTTTATTTTTATGAAAAACAAAATAAAGCAAAACTGAAAACAAACAAACAAAATCATGTTAAACAATGCAAAGCATAAAACTAGGTGCGAATGCATGAAGAAGGAGAAGGAGAAAAGGAGATCAATCCATGGAAATAACACCAATGTTTTGGTGGAGGAATTAAAACCGTTTGCGATCAAGAGGTTTGGTGAATAAATCAGCCATTTGATCATTAGTGTGAATAAATTCAAGAGTGATAGTACCATCTTCGACAAGCTCTCGAATGAAGTGATGTTAAATCTCTATGTGTTTAGTTCAAGAATGTTCAACAGGATTCTTAGAGATGTTGATGGCATTGGTATTGTCACAGTAGATAGTAAGATGTTCTGGACGAATACCATATTCAAGGAGGAGTTTTTGCATCCATAAAAGTTGGGTGCAATAACTATTGGCAACGATGTATTCAGCCTCTACAGTGGATAATGAGATGAAATTCTTCTTTTTGCTCATCCAGGAGACAATATTATTACCCACATAAAAATAACCCGCCGAAGTACTCTTTCTATCATCAACATTCCCAGCCCAGCCTGCGTCAGAAGACCTATCTAAGACATCATCTATGTCCTTGCTATACCACACACCAAAAGTGGCAGTGGTTTTGACATACTTTATGATTCTTTTTAAAGCAATCATATGAGACTCTTTGAGATTAGCCTAATATCTAGCACAAACTCTCACACTGTAACTAATGTTAGGTCTACTAGTAGTAAGGTAAAAAAGACTACCAATCATGCTTCTATAGAGAGATGAATCAACACTCTTACCCAACAAATCAACAGTGAGTTTAACATTTGGGCTTATAGGGGTTCTAACAGAACTAGCAGATTCCAAACCAAACTTTTTTACAAGGTTTTTAACATATTTAGATTGAGATATGAATATACCTGATTCTTGCTGATGTATCTGCAATCCAAGAAAGTGATTCAACTCTCCAATCATGCTCAACTCGAACTTGGCCTGCATGAGTTTGGAAAAACTATGAGCAAGTTCATCCTTTGTCGACCTGAAGATGATATCATCAACATAGACTTGAACAACTATCAACTTGTCGTCCTGCCTTTTGATGAAGAGAGTTTGATCAGCTTTTCCTCTTGTGAACCCATGTGACACCAAGTATTATGTGAGCCGGTCATACCAAGCTCTGGGGGCTTACTTTAAACCATAGAGTGCTTTTTTGAGGTACAACATATAATCCGAAAAGTGGGGACCAATGAATCCTTTTGGTTGAGCCACATAGACATCTTCCTTAAGGAACCCATTCAAGAAAGCAGTCTTGACATCCATTTGGTAAAGCTTGAACTTCAAATGACACGCCAAGGCTAGGAGAGTCCAGATGGACTCCATACAGGCTACTGAAGCATATGTCTCATCATAGTCCACTCCTTCCATTTGAGAGTATCCTCAAGCCATAAGACGATCCTTATTATGGATCACATTACCCTCCTCATCATTCTTATTGCGGAATATCTACTTTGTGCCAATGATGTGCTCACCCTTCGATCTAGGTACTAGAGTTCAGACATCATTCCTTTGGAACTGAAGTTGTTCATCATGCATAGCTTCAACCCAGCTTTCATCCTAAAGAGCTTCCTCAACCTTGGTGGGTTCAACTTGTGACAAATAACAAGAATATGATACAAAGTTAGCAACACATTTATCAACTGTACGCTTCCTTAGTGTAAGTTCATTCATGTTTCCCACAATAACTTCAAGAGGATGATTTAACTTAATCCTTGAGGAAGGTCTTTTCTCTTCATGAGATTATGAATTAGGTGAGGCAGGTATGTTTGCTGAACCTTCTACAACACTTGGAGTGTCAGGATTACTTGGAGATGCGGGCTCTTGATCAACAATTTCTTGAACATCCTTGGGCTTGGGAGGAAGAACTTCTTTGGGAATTTCCTTACCAATTTTCTCAAAACTGGAATCTGAAGTTTCATTGATAACAACATTTACTGTTTCCATTACCTTCTTGGTTCTTTTGTTGTATACCCAATAAGCCTTGCTTGTGGAGGAGTATCCCAGAAATATTCCTTCATCACTTCGAGAGTCAAATTTTCCCACATTCTCTCCATCCTTGAGAATGAAACAAGTACTTCCAAAGATTCCAAAATACTTAACATATGGCTTCCTTCCTTTCCATAACTCATAGGGAGTCTTCTTGGTGCTGGGTTTGAAATATGCCTTGTTAACTGTACGACATGTGGTGTTAACAACTTCTCCCCATAAGTTTCTAGCCACATCCTTGTTGTGCAACATGGCTTTAGCCATCTCTTGAATAACCCTGTTCTTTCTTTCTACTACACCATTTTGCTGAGGAGTAATAGGAGCAAAGAATTCTTGATATATACCTGATCTAGTGCAAAAGGACTCCATGTATAAGTTCTTAAATTCTTTACCGTGATCACTTTGAATTCGATCAATCTTTAAGCTCTTCTCATTTTGCAATCTTGTGCACAAGGCTTTAATGTGCTCAGGAGAATCTGACTTGGATCTTAGAAGAATGACCCAAGTGTACCTAGTGAAGTCATCTACCATAACCATAATGTATCTCTTTCCTCCAAGAGACTCGATTCTATTTGGACCCATGAGATCCAGATGTAGTAGCTCCAATGGTCTAGACATAGCAGATACTTGAGTACCCAGATGTTTAGCTTTCGTCTTCTTTCCAAGCTGACATGGTCCACACACAACATTATTCACTCTACTGAGCTTTGGTATCCCCAAAACTGACTCATGCTTAGATACGATTGAAAGATGTTTGTAACTAGCATGTCCCATTTTTTGGTGCCATAGATCTTCATTTGGCAAACAAATGCTATTGCACACAATATCAGCATCAGGGACCGAACCATAACAATTTTCAAGAGTGCGAACACCACTTATGAGTTTCTTTCCAAACTTATTCAACACAAGGCATTTCTCTTTGGAGAATATTACCATAAAGTCTTGATCACATATCTAACTTATGCTCAATAGATTCATTTTCAGACGTTCTATATATAGCACATTTGCAATGTCTGGCAGTCCAGGTAAAGAGATGGTTCCCTTTCCTTTAATCTATGATTTTCTCTCATCACTGAAAATGACATTACCACCTTTCTTAGATTCAAAAACCTTAAACAGAGATCGGTCTCTAGTCATGTGTCTTGAGCAGCCGCTATCAAAGGTACCACAAACACATGTCCATAACCTTAAATGCAGACTTCATCATGAAGCACACCTCATTCTTAGATGACAAATAAGTAGGAATGGTGTTTTCTCTCATCTGCCATTTATAAACAAAGTTTTTAACTTTCACTCTTCTCAGACGAACTCCTTTGCACATTTTCATTCAAAGACAGTCTAGTTTCTTCTTTGTCATGCTAAGATCTTTTCCAATAATCATCATGATGGATTTCAAATTAATTTTAGACTTGCATTTTTTGATACACTTAATCAATTAGAGATTAGAAAAACAAGTTGTATTTGAAAACAAAGATCTTTTTATGCCGTCTCCAGCCATGACAACAGGGGTCAATGGATCACACAGCAAAGATTAATCCTAATTAGAGTGTGTCTGCTCTGATACCACTTGATAGGCCAAGAATGTATTGACCCTTTGTGATAAATTAATCAATTAATTTAGCCAAGTTAATTAATTAATTCAGTTAACATGGAAAACGCATGGTAGCACAAACAAATCACCAACTAAGTTAATATGTAGTAAAAAATAAAATTGACACGGTGATTTGTTTACGAATGGGGAAAAGCTCCAAGGCAAAAACTCTACCGGGTGATTTTAAGGTCACCACTCCCGAGAATTCACTATTATCACAACAAGCGATTACAAGTAAAGGAATCCTAGTACCTTATACTAACCTACAGTTGAACTTTCACCCCAATACCTAATTGGACTTGTTCTGTAGTGAAAATCTCTCCTTTTCAATGCATGGCTCCCAATACATGACTAACCAATCGATGCGAGGCTCCTAGTACGCAGCTTACTCATCAACTTGAGAAAGATGTTGGCTGCAAAGTTCTTCAGTTCATCAACACGATGAAGATCATGAAGCTCCTTGGTCACAAAACCCAACAACATACAAACGCAATAGCTTCTTGAAGAGAAAGATGAACTAGGGAAAATTCTATCTTTGGTCACAATTTGCATGAACAAAACTTTGCCTCACATTTCCACCACCTTTGACAACCCTTAAAATAATCCTTACATATGTTTAGGGTTGTGAGAAAAGAAAGCATAAACATGTACACACAGATTAGAGTGAAATTAGATCTAAAAAACTGATTTTTATAAATCTTGATAGATAGGTTATCTATCGAGGAGCTGTCGAGCATCGGGCTAAACAAGCCTTTTAAACCTTGATAGATGCTATTTGTCAAGTTAGCTCTCGAGCTTTAAAATCCAGTACTTCTTCACTTGATTCTTGGACAGATTTGTATGGCTTTAACACTTGGACTTGAAACCTTGTTCCTTAAAGCATTAAATATATCCTAGATCTATCCAATTACAAGTAAAGTGCATTTTGTCAAAAGATTAACTAATTCTATATTGACATATGTTCCTAACATGATTCACATATGTCCCAACACTTAATACTCCTAACACTAAATACAATGAGTAGTTGGGGAAGGAGCTTATCAACACTTTTACTAAAGGAACATCCACTCTCATAAGAAGTTTAGTCCACATGGCTATTGTCTATCTTTCCTTGTTATCTTCTACTTTGTGTGAATCCATGGTATTGAACTCTTGGTGTGTTCTGGCTAAGGATCAACTCAAAACTATGAAGAGAGATCTTGTTTTGATGAAGAAGTCCAATGAAGCCCTCACTAGAGCTCTTGAAGAGTTGGCAAAGAAGAGGGCTAATGCTCTGGCAAAGGTACAGGAGCTTAAGGATCAACTAAACAGGGTGAGGGACCAGCTGACGTTAAAATACAAAGAGTTGAAGGTAGCTAAAAAAGAGGTTCTTAGCCATTAAAGAGAAAGGGGATGGCTAAGGTTTAGATAGACAAGGCCAAGACAAAGGCAGTAGCAGAATTCGAGGATTCTAAAGCCCACCATGTGAAAACGCTAATGGTATGTTTGGATGGCATGGATTTGGATTTGACCCAAATCCATCTTGGATTTCAAGGGTCTAAATTCATAGATTTGAAATCCCCTCACAAACCCAAGGATTTAGAAATCCCTCGCCCTCACGCTTGCGCTTTCTTCTCAATTCTTCATTGGCTCCAGAAACTCTGCCACATTCTCTCTTCCTCGCCTAAGCTTTTCTTCTTTCTCTCTTTCTCACAGCAAGGTTTGTCTCTCTCAAATCTTTTCTTCCTCACTCTCTCTTCCTCGCCTAAGCTTTTCTTCTTTCTCTCTTTCTCGCAGCAAGGTTTGTCTCTCTCAACTCATTTCTTCCTCTTTATCCTTTCTATTTCTCTCTTTCTACTAAATCTGAATCACAAACACTCTGGGGTTTTCTGTGGGTTTCATTTTTTTTTTTTGTGGGTTTATTTGGGTTTCCTTTGATTTGTGTGTGGGTTTTGTTTGGGATTTGTTTGGTTTGTTTGTGCATTTTGTTTCAAAGTATTTTCAATGATTTGTTTTGGGTTTGTCTTTATTTTCTATTTCTATTTTCGTTTGTGGGTTTCTAATGTAAATTATGTGTTAGATGAAATGCTTCTATGAACTGTAGATATACATAAATAGAGCATGTGAATTGTTATATGACTATACTGCAATATATTTTATGTTATCCAAATAAATTTGTGATCAGCTTGAAATAATTATCATCAAGGACAGAATCATGATGTGATTTGTATAGTTGTTCTTGTTATATGATACCAATCATATTCTTGTTATATGACTATGCCTCCTCATGTTCTTGTTATATGTACAGAATCATGATGTGTGTAAACAGTTCTTGTTGTCTATTTGTTGAATTTTTTCAATAAGGCTGTTCAACTGAGGTGGTGCTTTGGTAAAAGCATCACGCATTAGTAGGTGAGGAGGCAAGGTACAATAGATTAGATGATACAAATCCTATAATCATACACTTAAACTTTCATTGGAGAAGAGAAGGAAATTGAAATGGTAGCATAGGAATTTTTGCAGCCAGTGAAGGATTTGTAATCTTGTCAATTGTTGCACTAATACTTGTCCTTATAAATCCAATAAGAGCTAAGCTTGTTAGGGGTAGAAGTGCATCACTAAAGAAGTCAAAATACAAATGCATTTCCAAATTTCCCACTAACATTTTCTTTTTGGCCAAAACTAGTTCTCTACATTTTGCTAACCCCAAATATTTTTGTCCTGCAAAATTTATTTGGATGAAGATGTCTAAGGTACACATATGCAACTTATCCCTGGTTAAGGAATAGTTTCCTGAAATATGGGTAAACTTTCTCCCCATAGCAAATCCTATTCCCTACATCTCCCAGACACAAGAGAGAATGGGGAAGCCTACATCCTGATCTTATATTACCCTAAGATTAAAAAAAAAAAATGATGACTAGAGGGTATTTACACTTCTCAATTGCTTACATTAATGACATAAAGATATAGGTTGTAGGCAATGTTCCCACAAAATACTATAAGGTACATTATGCATTTCTTAATACCTTATTCATTTGACGAAAAGCTTCCATTAAATTTCTCAGACATCTTAGAACTAATTTCCTTAATCACATCCCATAATTCATAAATGTTACTTAAGGCCATAAAGAAGTTTTTGGAAGGAAAGAAAATGAAACTCCAAAGCTTCCAAAATACACTCCTTATGTAGCTATAAGTTGGGCTCTTTGGAATGGAAATGAATTTTGTTTCTATTTAGACATCCCATAAGTACCTCAACCCCAAATGAAAATTCTATTTGCTGTCTCAGTTAACCTTTCCTAGTTTGTGAATTTATTGCTCATGCACAGGTTGTATGAGGCTTGTGAAAGAACATCTTAATTGGGGTACAAAAACAGAGCTCAAAGCGGAGGTTCTTTGTGGGATAAAGGAGATTGGAAGTGTACTCTATCAGGTGGGACTTCTTGATACTGTGTTGGTTAGTTTCCTAAACTCTTCATGGCAATAACGATTTCTTTGGATTTCAAACTGAAGTATATTCAGTACATAGAAATGGGAATACTGCGCTTTTTTCCCTTCTTATTGCTAATCTAACATTTTTAGGATGTTGACAGATTTGATACCAAGGTCCAAATACCAAATACTAGATTTGAAAACATAATAGAAATGGGAAGAAAAGATAATCAACCGCAATTCTTATTCGGATCACAATCTCAATCTCAATCACAATCACATTCAAGACAATATATTCAATGGAATATGGGAATGGACTTTAAGTTTTTGATAGGTCTTTCAAATGATGATGATAAAAAGGTGTTGAGGTCCAAAATATCACAAGTAATGTGTCAAGGCCCAAAATATTACGAATTTAAGAAAAAGAACTCATTTGGGCCTTCAAAGAAGGCACAAGACCCAAATCTGTCAATCAAGGTCCATTTAAGATAAGTGAGAGGAGGTCCAAACCCATGGATGGGCAAGTTTTGGGCCTTAGAAAATAAAGAAAAAGGAAAAAAGGAAGTTCAACCTAGCCCTTGTGAAGAAAACTTGCTGGGGAGCCCAAAAAAGGATTAGACCAAGATACCTGGAGATTCCCAGAAGCCCGGGATCCTCAAGATATGCAGAAAGAAGTCAGCTGGGATTAGGATAGTTCAAGGGAGCATGCTCATAGACACAAAGAACGAAGGTGGATGTGTCCCATCAGCCACCCATGGTTCAAAAAAAGGCTGATGGGTTAGGAATCAACACTCCAAAAGAAAAAGCCTAGTACCTCGGGGAATGCCGGATGGTGGACCATGAAGGAAGGTGGCTGTGGATCTTTCAGCCTGACAAAGAAAAATTTGCCCATTTAGAGAAAATGGCAAAAGGTGAAGCAATCCAAAAAGTGGATTTGAAAAGCATCTAAGAGCTTTGGAAAAAAGGAATTGAAAGTCAGCCTCTAGGACCTCCCAAAAGGGGAAGGTCAGTTGGGACTTTTGGGGGGGAAACCTCAAAAGGGGAAATAATGAGAAAATAAGGAAGGGATCAGCCGCCAATGTTGTTGACACAACATTGGTTTTGGTACCCAAGGCAGCAAATAGAGGGAATCAGTGGTACCCCAAAAACCCTAGGGAGGCACTATAAAAGGGGATGAAGTCAACAGCAAAAACCAGTCAGCAATAGTGAATGAAAGTGAAAAGATCCTTTAGAAAACTCCTTTAGAATTCAACAAGTAAAAAGGAAGGAAAACTCCGTGAGGGATACTGAGGTAGATATTAGAGGATACACTTGGATTCAATGGGATTTAAACCTCACAAGTCTTAGAAGCCTCAAAAAGCTATTTAAGTCTGTGACTTTTGAACTTATTTGGACCTTGTAACACATTCCAGTGGAAAAAGGACCTAATGTATTTAAAAACTCAAGAAATAATGAAGTATTATTCAACATTCTAAGGATCCCTAATGTTTTAAATTACCTTGTACTGTTCCTTTACTGTTCTTTACTATACAATACGTATATATTTTGTATGTATAGATGTGTATGTGTTGTAGGATCCCTGTTTTGTACACAACATGGTTCGTAATCAGCCCAATATAGCTACGGTGAAGCAAGCCCAGTCCACTAAACCACAAGCATAAGGCCTAGGATCCCTATCTCTACTTTGGCTTGGGTACTGTAAAAAAGAAAAAAGGAACCCACAAAAGGATTGGATACAACTTCTACTTAGTCCTCATTAATTTGTTCTTTTAGAAGTTGTGTGAAAGATACATATTTTGGGTATTTAATTTGTCTCTCTTGATAAATAAATTTTTAGTTGTTAATAACTTTGGAATAATTTTTTAGTTTGAGATATTGAATGTTGTGGAAAAAAAAAAACTTATGCATTTTGGTGTCCTCTCTAGTTGATATAAAACATTTTAGTTGTCAATAGCTGGTAAGATATTTTTTTAGTTGGCTATGACTAAAATGTTTTACTCATCACCTTGCCAATTGGATTATCAATATTATCCCATGTATTTAAAATTAAAATGTAGAATGATTAAGAAAAATTATAATTAAAAAATATATTTTATTGATCTTAAATCCAAATCCAAATCCAAATGTTGCCATCCAAGCACAACCTAAATGATTTCTTGGGAGGTTTGGAGAACTTTTGCAAAAATGTGTCCAAGGCTTTCCCAAAAATGGCCTTTGTAGGAATAAAAGCCTATGAAGAGGGAGAGTCTACATTGGGTAGTGAGCTTATGTAAGATGACTAGAAGGGCCAAGGATGACAAGGAGACCTAGTATGATGCATAGTCCTAGTCTTCACTTTTATTTTCTATCAGATGTAACTTTAAAACTATCTCTTTTTTTTTCTTTTTTCTTTTTTTGAATTTTTGTTTGTTGGTACCCATTTTTTTATGGAATCCTTGAGCTGCCTTTTATTTCTATCAGATTCATGTTCATGCATGCTCTTTGTTTTCATGCTTGTATATAATGAAGTAGGAACCTAAGTTCGGCCCATAGGCCATAATCCTTATCTTGGTAAACTTGGGAGGATAGGAACAAGGCCAAGGTCCTCATCTTAGGTGAATAGATACATGGGGTCAAAAATGAACTAAATTGATAGAAATTTGAAGTTTTTCAAAGACAAGTTCCAGGGATCCCCTGATGTAATCAAAGGTCTTTGTAGTAGTTCGACTGATAGCCATCCGATTATCTTTCGTTGGGCCAGTCTGAAAGGTGGCAGCCTTAACCTAGTTGAGCTTTTTGATTAGGCAGAGCATTTATGATGGCGTTCTCCCCTGGAGGTCAACCCCGGGTTTGCTTGTGACTCTGTTTTGGCTTCTTTCCTTTCTTCTTTAGGGAACACATTTGATTTGCGCTAGGGTGATGAAGGCAGTTTGGCTCATTTAGCTTGTGTTAGCCCCTCTTGGCTTCCAGTGCCCTCTTCAAGTGGTCCCAAATACACACATTATTCAGCACACCGGGTACTTCGGAAATTTGGCTTTGACCAAGACATCCCTCCAGTATTCAATGATGTAGTACCCCCTCTCCCTTCGCCAGATCCATTCCTTAGGCTTCAGGCCTTCTCTTACTGGTAGCGAAGAAGTCCTTAGTTTGTGTTTCCCAACTCCTATAGGGGAGTCTTTGCTTCTAATGGTTTTGCTGGCTATTGGAGGTGAGTACAGAAATCTTTTGTTGATTATGTTGGTTTTGGCAAGATCGAGAGAGTTCCCAATCCCAATATTTTTTCTGCTCCTACTGCTAACAGGCGTCTATTCCTTCCTACTGCTGGTATTGTATCTGGTGCCATAAGCAGAAAGATAGGGTTCGTGGAGTGGCATGCTGCTAGGGGTGGTTGGGTGTGTTATGCCCAGGATTTTCCAAAAACTTGGTTAGGATATGACCTCGTTGTTGGTGTTTCTTCCAGTGTGCCAATTAAAAGAGGGCAGTAGAGGCAATTGGTGCTGCTACTCCCCTAGGCAAAGGTAAAGGGAAAATGATTAAGCAGGAAAAGGTCAAACAAGCTGAACTTAAAGAAGGTATTGAGGGTGCCGAGACTGGCTCTAAAATGTAGAAGGGAAAGACTACGAGGTCCTAGAAGCAGTTGGTAATTTTTGAGGAATCTGAGAGAGTGAGTACAGTGGGAAAAGAAGTTGGGCATTCTTTAATTCCAAAGACTCGAGTGGAGACTAAGGTAGAGTCTTTTCTCTCTCAGGTTCCTATAAGTTCTTCAGCCCAAGGTTCTTTGGGATCCTTTGATCTTGTTCTCCAGTTTCCCCTAAGACCCTCTGGGCATACCCGTAGTAAACAAAAGACTATTGGAGACTCTATAGAGAGAGAGAGAGAGAAGGGCAAGACCTCTTTCCTTCTTCTTTCTTTTTTATTTTGTAGTAGTTTATTACTGTTGTTGCAGTGTCTTTCTTTTTCTTTTTTTTTTTAATTGATGAGTGACTATTTCTTCCTTGTAGTCCAAGCGCAAGTCAGATCCCAAGAAAGGCAGGAGTCAATCGTCTAGTGATGATGTGGTATGGCCTTCTTCGTGCCTCTCTCTGTTTGCTTTCACCCCTTTTTTGGTACTGTATACCTATGTATATTTTTTTGCAGGTGGAGGTACCCCTTCCCACAACTGGCAGGACTTTGGAGGAAGAAGTGGTTACTGCTCCTTCTGCTGGTTTCCCAGGCGTAGGAGACGAGGCCCCTAGTGATGGTATAACTGCGAAAATTGGGCAGCCAATGCAGGGCGTCCAGTTCACTTCGTCTGCTGTTCCCCTGGCTACTCAGGATCTTGAAACTTCTTAGCCCCATATTTCCCAAGATCCCCAGTCTGAGCAAACTTTCAGTCCCATCAAAACTGTGTCACCTGATCCTATGTTAAGCAAAGAACCCTTGGGGGGCGCGTCTCCATTCATATAAGTAGGTGAGCCCCCATTCCCTTCTTATAAAAATGCTTAATCTTGTCTTTCTTATATCCCCCCCCCCTTTTTTTTGAGATTTTTCCTTTTCTCTTCCCCTTTTAGGTCAAACCAGTGCTCGATCTGTCCTTAAGGCCGCTTCTTCTTTGGAATTAGAGGGTTCTGAAGGTGCGTGTTGTTCTCTTTTTACTGTGCTTCCTCCTCCTTCCCCCCTTTATGATTTTCCCTCGCTCTCTTCTCCTATAGCGAAGCCCCAAGTATCCTTCCTTTCCTTTAGCCATTTTGCTAAGGTTTCCTCACCCTTTTCTCAACGTGCTACGTGTTCTCTCACAGAGTCCTCTAAGAAATTAGAGGAGCAAGAGGAGGAAGCCCCGCCGCAAGAAGCTGATACATGTCCTCCCCCTTTTTTTTGGCTTTTCTTACTTTACCTTTTCTTTCTTGGCTTTTTCCCCCTTTTGAACTATGTCTACTTTTGTAGGTGTTGACATAGGTGTTAGAGATCTTGAATTCGTGGTTCCTGAGGTGGCTGTGGGATCTGCTCAGATTGCTAAATCCCAGGTAGGGACCCCTCAAACTATCCAGACGGTTGACAGTTCCCTAATCCCTACAAGTGGAGATGCAACAATGGGTGAGGCTCCAAAAGTGGGTATTTCAGATCCCGACTGGGGACTTCCTGCTTTCCTGGCCTGTTTTGATCTTTTGGAGTTCAACAGCCCCCCTGCAAGCCATTTTCATCGCTTTGGGCCTTCCTATGGCAACTTCTCGCGCTTCTCTGTGCCTATGGAGGGTCTACCATTGCTAGAGGGGTTGCTCAAGGTCCATGGAGACTTCACCAGTGGTTTTAGGGGAGGTGTGTTTTTGGGCGACATTCTGATGGAGCTGCTGTGTGCCGTGCTGCTCTCCCTGAGGGATTCCTCCCTTAACTCCTTATCTGAAGAAAAACTTTTGGAATGGAGGGGAGTGGTGCAGGATCTTTTAGAAGCAAAGTTTAACCTGTCATTCTTGCTAGAGCATTTGCGTTCACTGGCCCACATGCTATTCCAGAGGCGGGCTTCCAGGAGTATAGATATTGAGATTACTGCCGCTGAAGAGGCTCTGGCTCGTGCTCATAAGGTTCTGCAGGATTTGAAGGTTAAAAGGCAAAAGGTTCTCTCTTCTTCAGCTGTCCCTGCCATTTCTCCAAACAGTTCTTTACTGACTGGCCTTATTCCCTAGCCTTTTTTTTTTTAGCTAGTTCAGATGTGTATTTTCAAACAATTTGGTCTGTATAAGTTTTATCTTTTTCTGTTGAACACTGTTCTTAGCTTTTCTTCCTCATTTTTTGCGGTATGGATCTGTATTTATGTTGTCTTTTTTTTTTTCAAGACTGCTTCTATCTTTCAATAGCATATGAATCTGTTCTTTTTTTTTTTTTTTGGTATTCTGTTTTTTTTTTTTTCACTGAGTCCTAGGCCATGGTCCTTACAAGTCTTACTCTAGGTCCTGGATCAAGTACCCTGGTGGTTGCTTTGCTGCACATGTATTGAACTAGGTACATTGGGTGCTTTTTTTTAAAAAAAAAGAGTCCCAGATCATGAACCAGGCAGGCCTTCTTTTGCCAAATACTGGGATAGGTATCCAGGGCACTTTTTTTTTTTTTTTTTTTGTATGTATTTCGAACTAATTGTGGGGTGGGTTCTGGGTCCTATGTCAAAGTTCCCTCCTTTTTTTTTTTTTTTTTTGCATTGGCTCAGGTACCCCCTCAAATCTGCCCATATTTGGACTTTGCAATATTTAATTTAGCAATATCTTAAAGGAAATACAAGGGATTTCATTGAATCAAAGAACAGTTGCCATCTAAGGAACACAGAAAGTTATCAAAGATAGTAAGGAACACGGAATATCCTTCTATGATGGGTTCCTAGACAAAATTAACTAAACAAAAATTCATGACAAGAGCAAAGAATGATGAAGTACTTAGTGGGCTGGAGAGTTGGCAAAAGGGTCTCGGTGTACTGAGATCTCTCCCTTTCTATGCATAGTACTGTTTCAGCCACTTCCCATTTATGGGCTCTATCAGGATTGTCCTATCTTCCTTTGTGAGGTAGTAATACCCATAATCATGGGCCTCTTTCATAATGTAGGGTCCTTCCCACTTTGGGGTAAATTTGGAGGGTTCTGGGAGGTTTCTTCTTACATGTTCTGCTGTCCTTAACACCAGCTGCCCTTCAGTGAAAGCCCTTCGGTGTATTGTCTGTGCATATGCCTTAGTCATCCTTTGTTGGTACATCTGGCTTCTCCTCCTGGCCAGTTCTCTTTCTTCCTCTACCCCTTATAGATCTGCCAATCTCCTTTCATTGTTTGTGTCCTCGGTGTCTTGTTAGTTTTCTTCAAGTACTACTTTTGGTGTAGGGACAACTAATTCCACAAGATTGATGGCTTCTGTCCCATAGACTAGGGAAAATGGTGAGAATCTTGTGGCCGTCTTTACGGAGCTCTTGCATGCCCAGAGTACATCCGTCAAGTGGTCACTCCATTTTCCCTTAAACTCATGTTTCATCTTTTTAAGGATGTTCAGTATCACCCTATTAGTGGCTTCGTCTTGGCCATTTCCTTGCGAGTAGTACGGTGTAGACCTTCCATGCTTGATGTAGTATGCTTCTATTAGGTTCTTCACGTCTTTGTTTATAAACGGGGTCCCATTGTCACTGATCAGTCTTTTGGGGATCCTGAACCTTGTAATGATGTGCTCTCGAACAAAGTTTGCCACGGCTGCCCCGGTGGCCAATAGTACCCCAATAGTACCCCAATAGTAGCAACTGCTTGTAGAGTCTTCTTTTTCCTGGGTGACTTCCACAATCACCGGAATAGACTTCCCTGACTACTTTTCTGGCTTCCCTTGGCCCTAGGCATTTTAGGGGATCCCCACTATACCCCCTTTTGAATAGGATCTCAAACTGTAAGAAGTACCTGACCGCAAGTGTTTTAAGCTGGTGGGCTAATGTCTTATCAGTTGGTAGGATCCCTTGAGCCAAGTACTCCATAAATGGAGTTCTCCAATCTTCTGCAACAAATACAACGTAGCTTTCTTCCTTGTCCATTGAAAGTTGACATCTTTGGCACTTCTCTTGTGTAGTTGCTGCCTTTTTATTCATACTCGGTCAGTAGTATCCCATGCGTTGCATCCTTCTGTATAGACTGATCTTTTCTGCAACCCCACAGGCTTGGCTATGTAGTTCTTCCAATCTTAGCTTTCCTTCCTTCTCATTGATACACCTGGCTAGGATCCCTCTAGGGAGTCTCTTGTATAGTTCCCTTTCTATTAGCGTGTAGTCCCTCAACTCCTTGATACTTCCTCCAAATCCTGCCTCTTTCATTTTTTCTGTGACTTTACTTCTTCAATCCTGTTGTTTGGGCTCTCCAGGGAACATCCTTTTAAGGATCCTTATGATGGAATTTTTTTGCCTCCCTATTCTTACCAGGGCGTCCCTTCCCTTGAATGGTACTTGGGATCCCAAGGTGGCTAGTGCGTCAGCAAACCTGTTCTCACTCCTCTGGGTGTACTCCACGCTAAAGGTCTGGAATTCCTACTCTAGCCTTTGCGCCCAAGTCCTGTAGGCTGCCAAACTTTGCTCTCTTAGTGTAAAGTCACCCTTCACCTGGGAGACCACAAGATTGGAGTCACCCATAACTTTCATATGCTTCACCCCTATGCTGAGTGCTGTGGCTGACCCAGTCAAATATGCCTCTTATTCAGCTACATTATTAGAACAGGAAAACCCAAGCTTGAAAGATATGGGTATGGTGTCCCCATCTTCATAGCTTAGTACAACTCCCAATCCATTTGAATTTGTTGTCGCTGACCTATCAAATCTCATTGTCCATTTCTTTCCTAGGATTTTTGCCACCGCTACTTCCCCCGAGATCTCTTCGTTTAGTGAGCTGTCTTCCTTTCCTGGGAACTGCACTAGCAGATCTGCTATGGCTTGGCTTTTAATAGCCTTAGGGGTCTTGAGGCCTATGTCGTATTGAGAGAGTAGGACTAGCCACTGTGCTATCCTCCTTGTTACGAGGGGCTAATATAGGAATGCTTTTATGGGGTGGGACTTAATCAACAAAAGGATCTAGTAAGCTGAGAAATACCGCTTCAACCTTTGGGATGCGTAGATAACCACTAGGCAGGCTTTCTCTATCCTGGGGTACCTGGTCTCAACGTCCTTAAGTGTCCTGCTTACATAGTAAATAGGTTGCTCATTTCCACCATCATCTTCCTGTGCCAGCGAGGCTCCTATCGCTTTGGAATTTGAAGCTAAATATAGTAGTAAGGGTCGTCCACGTACCAGTGCTTGGAGGGTAGGGAGATGGTTCATGATCTGCTGGATCCTCTAAAAGGCTTCCTGCTGCTGAGTTCCTCAAGCGAACTCAGTCCCCTTTTTCAACAGTTTGGATAAACCACTTGTGACAGAGGCCAATCCTGGCACAAACCTCCTAATGTAGGAAACCCTCCCTAGGAAGCTTTTGAGTTCTCTTATAGTTGTGGGCCTTTTCATTGTTGCAAACTGTGATGTACTAGGAACCCAAGAAACTATCTAGCAGACACCCCAAAGGCACACTTCATGGGGTTTATGCGTAACCTGTACTTCCTGCACCTTTCAAAGACTTGTTCAAGTATCTGAAAGTGTCCCGCCCTAGTTTTTGACTTTACCATAATATCGTCCACATAGTCTTCCATCTCTTTATGCATCATGTCATGGAAGATAGCTGTCATGGTTTGCTAGTAGGTGGCCCCTGCATTTTTGAGACCAAAGGGCATTATAGTGTAATAGAAATTCTCAATTGGAGTCCTGAATGCTGTCTTTTCCGCATCTTTGGTAGCCATGCGGATTTGGTTGTACCCACTATACCCATCCATGAACAAAAACATAGAACTTCCTGCTGCTGAATCTACTAGAAGGTCAATATTAGGCAAGGGAAACTCGTCTTTTGGGCACGCCTTATTCAGATTAAGAAAGTCCACATAGCAAGAGATTTGGCCATTCTTTTTCCTCACTGGTACTATGTTGAAAGCCATTCAGGGTGTTGGATGGGCTTGATAAAACCAGCTGTTAGCAGCTTCTTGACTTCTAAGCTTCTATATCAGTGTGAAAGACCTTGGCTAGTTAGACCACTAGCTTGATTCCCGGGTCTACATTGAGAGAATGGACCACTAGCCCTGGATCCAGACCAGACATCTCATCATAGGTCCATGCGAATACATCCATGTATTTTCTGAGTAAGGTTACTAATTGCTCCTTTTCTTGTGCTGTCAACTGACTATTGATAAAAACGGGCTTCTAGGATCCTAATTTAGCTCCCAAGTTTATTTCTCTTAATTCTTCCTCAGGTTGAATTTGTTCCTCTTTAACTGGTTCCTCAGGACTTCTTCTTAAGCCATCATACAATCTGGTGGTCCGAGACCCTCCTGCATGACGCATTCAGGCCCCGCGCACCTTCACAAACGATAAATTAACCTTCCTTCGGGTTCCCGCACTACAACACACTCCCAGGGTCCTGAGGAGCTAGGCTCCCTCTTTTGCCTTTTTCTTTCCAAGAGGTTTCTCAAGTCACGAGTACCCCCTCCTTCTTCTTCTTCCAAAATAGGTGCTCCTAGGGTCGCCGGTGTGGGGTTCTCATCGTCTTGTTCTAGCTCATCCTAGAACATTGTTTCCACGAAGTTTACCTCTCCTTAACTGAAAGGGGTATGGTTGGCAGGGATCCTTACGGACCTCCCATTCAATCTCCCTTTAACACATTGATGGTACGTGGATGGAATAAGGCGGTGCTTATGGAGTAATAAGCATCCCAACAGTACATGGTAGGAAACCATTGAGTTGATCACATGAAATCTTGTCAGGGTCACTATTGGTCCCATTCTTAAGGCCAACTGCATATATCCTTCAGTTGATTATGCTAATCCTCTAAATCCTATTATCTCTGTAGGAGCCCGCAGGATCCTCCTGCCAGTCAGGCCCACAGCTTCCAGGGTACTTAGAGCTATGAGGTTGAGTGACGCCCCTGTGTCTACTAATGCTTTTCGGACTTGGACACCATTTATGGTAGCCATTAGATAAAGGGGTCTTCGGTGGTCTGGATGCTCAACCTCCATGCCCTCATCAGTGAAGGTTATTGCATTGGTCATCTCCAGTTTAGCTCGACTAGCATGGGATTTTGCTGTGAAGCATTCCATTCCTGAATCTGCTGCTATACTCATAAGGGCTCTGTGGCCACCCTTCTTGCTTCCGGCCCAAATCTCAACTGGTTGAATAGTGATCTGAACTTAGGGTTCTTCTAAAGAGTCTTGACTGTGCTTGGGTGGAAGGATCCTTCAGATTCTTCTGTTTCTATTGGGTTCCCATGGATCACCACAACCACCACCCCCTTCCCTTTATGGTTAGGCAGGGGGTTCCTTTGCACCTCGGGTTCGTTCTGAGTGAGCTCCAGAGTTCCCTCCTTTAGCTTTTTGTGAAAAAGCCTACGGAGGGTCCAGCAATCCTTGGTGGAGTGCTTGACATAGTTGTGAATCCTACAAAACAAAGGATTCTTTCTTTCTTCCTCAGTTGGTGGCTTGGACACGATAAATGGCCTAAGAATTCCATCCCCAATCTATTTATCCAAGACATGGTTTAACTCCTTTGTGGTGCATGGGATCGCTGATGGTTCCTCAAATAATTTCCCGTCAGGCCTCTTCCTTTTCTCTCCTAATGAAGCTGTCATGGCCTAGGGTACTAGCACCCTCTTTGTTTTCATGGTTTGTGTTGTCCTTTTAGTTCTCTGTAGCAGGTTAGCAAACTGAGTGATGCATAAGTTTTCGAGGTTAAGCCTATAATCAAAGAGCATGTTGGATATGCAGGTCTCCACGAGCTCCTTTTCTTTGTGGTCTCCGTAACAATCTAGGGAAACATCTTCAAATCTTTTGATGAACTGGACCGGATCCTCCCCAGGCCTTTTCCTTATTGTCTGAAGGCTCTGGAAGGTGACCTTATCCTCAACGAGGTAATACTTTGCACAGAACCTCTCCATCATTTCATCCCAGGTCTTAATGGACCCAAGCCTTAACGTGGTGTACCAAGTGTATGCTCTGTCCACTAGGGACTTAGCAAACTCCCTCAGACACAGTTCCCTGTCTCCTGCGTAGGGGCCCATAGTGTGAATAAATCTACTCACGTGTTCCATAGCATTTCCATTTCTTCCGTCAAAAGGGTGGAACTTCGGGGGTTCATATCCTTTAGGATATGGCTTGCCAAGGAGCTCTAGTGGGGATAGGGGATCTCGAGAAAATTTCTTAGGGATCCTTGAGAGTTTCTCTCTTTTTTGTTCCAAAAGGGTACTTGCAAAGTTTGAATCCTTTTGAATCCAAGTATGTACTATAGTGGCCATTTTTGGGATACTAGGCGATATTTCCCTGCTTTCTTTGAGTTTTGAAGGAGTTTTCTCAATGATTCTATTATGATTTCACCATTGCTGAATGCCCCCTCAGTGTTGGCTACTTCTGCCTTTTATAGTGTCACTCTATGGTTCTGGGGTATCACTGATTCCTCCCTAGGCTCCCTGGATACCAGAGCCCCTGTTGCTCTAGCCCTTCTGACGACTGATTCTTTCCTCGTTTCTCATACTTTCCCTCTTTTGGTATTGTTTTCCCAAAAGTCTCTCGTTGACTTTCTATTCTGGGGTGCTTTTGGAGAGCCAACCCTTAATCTCTCATCCTTCAATGCTTCCACGCCTTTACCTTTTCAAACTTAGCTTTTGGCCGCCCTTTCTTTTTTTTTTTTTTTTTTCCCAAGTGAACCGAATCCTTCCCTGCCAACTCAAAGGTTTTCCAAGCTACTTCCCCTTATGGCTCATCTTTCTAGATTCCCTAAGGTACTAGCCTTTTGCTCATGAGTTGTTGCTTTTCAAGCCCTCTGGTTCTTTGCTTCATCACTGAACCCTTGAGAAGGACATACTTTCCTTCGTTTCTTGTGATTTTTTTGGTTCCCCTTTAGAGTTGTTTCAATCCTACTTTGACTGTGCTGCACGTCCTAGGGATCCCGAGCCCTTGGCAGTCTCTGGGATCCTAGCCTAGTTCTTTCTACTGGACTTTCCTTGGTCTTCTGATCTTTGACATGCTGGGCCTTTTCCCTTCTTCCCTTTGTTTCATGGGCTCTAAAACCTGCCCCTTCATGGATTTTGGGCTTCAAATCTCTTGGGGTCTACCATCCTTTTCTTTTGTGAGCTTAACTCCTTTTCAATTTTACTTTCCATAAGGTTGGCCCAATGTGCTATTTCTTTGGGCCTTGTGTTATGATTTTTTTGAACCTCAACACGGTCCTATAAGATTAAGCCCCCAAGTGTGGAAAGACCATGGTGTGGTCATATCCTGTAGCACATTTGGATGAGTATGGATTGCATCTCCAAGTACTTGGCATGCATGACACGTTTTAACCAACTCCTTGGAGTCCTTTTTCATTGTAGGCCAATAGTACCCCAGTTGCAACAGCTACCTGTAGAGCCTTCTCTTCCCTGGGTGACTTCCACCGTCACCGGAGTGGACTTCCCTAACTACTTCTCTGGCTTCCCTAGACCCCAGGCATCGTAGGGGATCCCCACTGTACCCCCTTTTGAACAAGATTTCGTTCTGTAGGAAGTATTTAACTTAGAGTTTCTTGAGCCGGTGGGCTAGTGTCATGTCAGTTGGCAAGATCCCTAGAGCCAAATATTCCATGAATGGGATCCTCCAATCTTCTGTTACAAACACAACATAATTTTCTTCTTTGTCCACCGAAAGCCAACACTTTTGACATTTCTCTTGTATAGATGCAACCTCTTTGTTCATAAGTAGTACCCCATGTGCTACATCCTCTTGTATAGACTGATTTTCTCAGCAATCCCACAGACTTGGCTATGCAGTTCTTCTAACCTTTGCTTCCCTTCTTTCTTATTGATATATCTGGATAGGATCCCTTCGAGCAGCCTCCTGTGCAACTCTCCTTCTATCAAAGTGTAATCTTTTAGTTCTTTGATACTTCCTTCATACCCTAACTTTCCTATCTTCCTTTTTACCTCCTCTCTCCAATCTTTCTGTTCTAGTTCTTTAGGGAACATCTTTTTGAGGATCCCTATGATGGACTTTTTCTGCTTTCTTACCCTTATCAAAGTTCTTTTTCCTTTTAATGGTATCTGGGATCCCAGGGTGGCTAGTGCATCTGCAAACCTGTTTTCACTCTTTTGGGCGTACTACACACTGAAGGTCTGGAATTTCTGTTCCACTTTTTGCGCCCAAGTTCTATAAGCAGCCAAACTCTGCTCCCTTAACGTGAAGTCCCTCTTTACTTGGGAAACCACGAGATTGGAGTCTCCCAAAACCCTCATATGCTTTACTCCTATGTTGAGTGCTATGGCCAGTCCAGTTAGGTATGCCTCGTATTCAGTAGCATTATTTGAATAGGGAAACTCAAGCTTGAAGGACAATGGCATGGCATCCCCATCTTCGTAACTTAACACGATTCCTAAGCCATTTGAAGTTGTCGTTGTTGACTCGTCAAACCTTATAGTCCATTTCTTTCCTAGGAACTCTGCCACTACCACTTCTCCTGGGATCTCCTCGCCTAGTGAACACTCTTCTTCCCTTGGGAACTGAGCTAGCAGATCTGCTATGGCTTGGCTTTTGATAGCCTTAGGGGTTCTCAGGCCAATGTAATATTGAGAAAGAAAGACTAGCCATTGTGCTACTCTTCTCGTTAGGAGAGGCTGATGGAGGAGTGCTTTTTATAGGGTGAGACTTGGTTACTAGGAGGATCTGATGTGCTGAGAAGTACCACTTCAGCCTTTGGGATATGTAAATGACTACTAGACATGCTTTTTCTATCTTGGGATACCAAGTTTCTGTATCCTTCTGTGTCCTGCTTACATAATAAATAGGTTGCTCATTCCCCTCGTCATCTTCCTATGCTAACAAAACTCCTATGGCCTAGGAATTTGATGCTAAATATAGCAGCAGAGGTTGCCCACGTACTGGTGCTTGCAGGGTTGGCAGATGATTCATAATCCACTGGATCCTCTAGAGGGCTTCTTGTTGCTCTGTTCCCCAAGTGAATTCAGCTCCCTTTTTCAGCAGTTTGGATAATCCACTTATGACCGAAGCCAATCTAGGCACGAATCTCCTGATATAGGAGACCTTTCCCGAGAAACATTTGAGCTCTTTAACTATCATAGGCCTTTTCATTGTTGTGATGGCTGTGGCCTTAGTTGGGTCCACGCTTATACCCCTATGATGTACCAAGAACCCAAGAAATTTTCTACCTAACACTCCAAAGGCACATTTCATAGGGTTCATGCGCAATTTGTACTTCTTGCAGCTTTCAAAGACTCGTTCAAGCACCTGGAAGTGTCCTGTTCTGGTCTTTGACTTCACCACGATGCCATCCACATAATCTCCCATTTCTCTATGCATCATATCACGAAAGATGGCTAGTATGGTTTGCTGGTTTGTGGCCCCTGCATTTTTAAGGCCAAAGGGCATTACATTGTAATAAAAATTTCCAATCAGGGTCCTGAATGTTGTCTCCTCCACATCTCTGGCAGCCATCCGAATTTGGTTTACCCACTATATCCATCCATAAACGAAAACATGGAGTTTCCCGCAGCTAAATCTACAAGGAGATCAATATTAGGCAAGGGGAATTCATCTTTTGGACATGCCTTGTTCAGATTGCGAAAATCCACACAAAATCAAATTTGGCCATTCTTTTTCTTCAAGGATACTATGTTGGAGAGCCATTTGGGATGATAGATTGGCTTGATGAACCCAGCTGCTAGTAGCTTCTTGACTTCTTGAGTTATTTGATTCTCTATGTCAGTGTGAAAGACCTTGGCTGGTTGAACTACTAGCTTGACTCCCAGGTCCACATAGAGAGAATGGACTACCAGTCCTGGATCCAGGCCAAGCATTTCATTGTATGTCCATACGAATACATCCACATACCTTCTGAGTAATGTTACCAATTGTTCTTTTTCTTGTGCTGTTAACTAACTGTTAATGAAAATAGGCTTTGGGGATCCCAGATCAGCCCCCAAGTTTACTTCTTCCAATTCCTCTTCAAGATGGATTTGTGCTTCCTTGTCTGGGTCTTCTAGGATTTCTTCTTGAGCCATCATACAATTTGGCGGTCTAGGACCTTCCTGAACAATGCATTCAGGCCCCGCGTACCTTCATAAACGATATATTAGCCTCCCTCTGGGCTCTCGTATTACCACACATTCTTGGGATCTTGAGGAGCTAGTCTCCTTCTTTTGCCTTTTTCTGTCCAGGAGGTTCTTTAAGTCATGGGTACCCCTTCCTTCTTCTTCTTCCAAGATAGGTTCTCCTGGTGTCCCTAGCGTAGGACTTTCATCATCTGGTTCCAACTATTGTCATAAAACATGGTTTCTACAAAGTTCACTTGCCCCTGGCTGAAAAGGTTTAGGTTGGCAGGGATTCTTATGGGCATCCCATTCAATCTCCCTTTAACACATTGATGGTACATGGAAGGAATAAGGCGATGCTTATGGAGCCAAGGGCATCCTAACAGAACATGGTAAGAAACTTCTGAGTTAATCACATGGAATCTGGTTAGGGCTACTATTGGGCCTACCCTTAAGGCCAACTGCACATATCCTTCAGTTGATTCTACTACTCCTCCAAATCCTGTTATCTCCATAGGAGCTCTTAGAATCCTCCTGCCAGTCAGGCCCACAACTTCTAGGGTACTTAGGGTTATAAGGTTGAGTGATGTCCTTATGTCTACTAGTACTCTTTTGATTTGGACACTGTTTATGGTGAACATTAAATAAAGGGGTTTGGAATAGTTTGGATGTTCAACTTCCATGTCTTCATCCATGAAAGTTATTGCGTTAGTTATTTCCAAGTAAGCTCGGCTAGCATGAGATTCTACTGTGAAACATTCTTCCCCTGAGTTTGCGGCTATACTCATGAGGGACTCTATGGTGATCTTTCTTGCTTCTGACCCAAACTCTAGCTGATTGAACAATGATCTGAACTTGGGGCTTTTCTGAATGGTCTTGACTGTGCTTGGATGGAAGGATCCTTCAGACTCTTCTGCTTCTGCCGGGTTCCTATGGATCAACAACAGCCACCACCCTTTTTCCTTTATGATTGGGTAGGGGGTTCCTTTGCACCTCAGGTTCCCGTTAAGTGAGCTCCAAAGTCCCCTACCTAAGCTTTTTGGAAAAAAGCCTACGGAGGGTCTAACAATCTTTAGTAGAGTTCTTAACATAATTATGAATCCTACAAAACAAGGGATTCTTTCTTTCTTCTTTGGTAAGTGGCCTGGATTCTTTCTTCTTTCTTCTTTGGTAGGTGAATGGCCTAACAAATTTGTCTCCAATCCATTTATCCAAAACATGATTCAATTCTTCTACAGTACACGAGATCACAGGTGGTTCCTCGGTCATTCTTCCTTCAAGTCTTTTTCTTTTTTCTCCTACTGAAGTTGTCATGGCCTTGGACACCGGTACCCTCTTTGTTTTCATGGTCAACGCTGTTCTCCTGGTTCTTTGTAGTAGGTCAATAAACTGAGTTATGCACAAATTTTCGAGGTTAAGCCTATAGTCAAAAAGCATGTTGGATATGCAGGTCTCTACGAGCTCCTTTTATTCGTGATCTCCATAGCAGTCTAGAGAAACATCTTTGAATCTTTTAATGAACTGGGCGAGATCCTCTCCAGGCCTCTGCCTTACCATCTGAAGGCTTTAGAAGGTGACTTTATCTTCACCTAGATAGTTCTTTGCACAAAACCTCTCCATCATCTTATCTCAGGTCTTGATGGACCCAAGCCTTAAGGTGGTGTACCATGTGTACGCTTTGTCCACTAGGGACTTAGTGTTAAGATATGTGCCCTTAAATCCTATTGTATGATGCTATGTATAATATTATGTATGACATTATTTGAGAAATGATGTATGACTTAATATTATGTTTAATAAAGTTGTTTTATTCTTATCTAAAATAATAGTAACATGAATATTCGAACATTATCAAATAGTCCATGAGATGCATAATATGTGATTTATGTGATTTAGTCACAGAAGATATAGATCACAAGTTCTTTGTAAACTCAGAATTTTGGTTCGTAGTCGGTGATGAAATTGGGCATTTCATCTGCGAAGACTATAACATATTAACTACGATGATTTGTCTTGATCATGGAAGTGGTGACTTCTAGTTAATATGTTGATATGTTTTAAGAGTTAAGACATATTGAACTGGACCGCTGTGAGATTTATTATTCTCCTAACGACTGTCAATTGAATAATAAATCTCACGACTTGTATTCACATGAACTCTTAATCCTGAGAGAATAATGGACCTGATCATGAAATGTAGGTTGCTTTGATATATCAGGAGTGAGATCTAAAGTAACGGTCAAAACCTCAGTATGTTGGGCAGCCACACTTAGTGTTGATGGAACATATATTCTCAAGATGGAATTCATAGTCTCTTAACGGAGAAATAAAATGTTCCCTTGAGATAAGTTTAATGGGTACAGTTATTCAGAGAGTTAGGCCTAACCACTTTAGTAAGACTAAAGTATATATTTATGAAATTGAATTTCATAAATATATGGTGAATAACTCAAAAGGATTAAACCGGGTACTCAAGGATTAAGATGTAGTAATTTACAAAGTGGCAGTCTATTTTCATGACTTTGTATTACTACGAATATTTTATGAAGGGGTTGCATGTATAATAAAGTCTTGGGATATAATTTATTAATGAGGCCTAGAGTGCAATTATATTTATATAGTGGTATTAAATATAATTAATGGTAACTTTGGACTTGTCAAGAGTTGACAGAAAAGCCCAAGGCCCATTGGAGCTAGTGTCTTATTTGTTCCCTTTTGGTCCCACTCCAAGCCACACACTAAAGCCCAATTGGGAAGGCCCAAAAGGCTAGCCCAATTAGATAATCAGTTATGTGGAGAGAAACATACAGAATTTTATATAGAATAAAATGGTTTGTATGTTTTATCATAATTATGGTAATAAAATAAGGAAGAGAGACACTCTTCATATTCTCTCTAGAAACATAGAACTGATTGAGAGACCACACATCTTGGGCATCAAGTGGAATTGGAGTGAAGATTGAAAGTATTCCCGAGTACTTCTTCATTCGGTTTTGAATTTCACCGCATCAAGGTACACTCTCTTGTTCTTATATTCTGAAACTTACATAGTGCATGTTATCGATTGCGAATGAAGTAGATCCGTTTATTTTCCGCTGCGTATGTTTTGTATTCGATGCAAACATGTATATTTCCCAACATTTAGCAAACTCTCTTAGACACAGCTCCTTGTCTCCTGCGTAAGGACCCATGGTGTGAATGAACCTACTTATGTGTTCCACAGCACTTCGGTTCCTTCTATCAACAGGGTGGAACTTTGGAGGTTTATATCCCTTGGGGTAAGGCTTGCTAAGGAGTTCTGGTGGGAATGGGGGGTCCCGAGAAAATTTCTTGGGGATCCCCGAGAGCTTTTCCCTTTCTTGTTCCAAAAGGACATTGACATTTGCCAATGTGAGATACTAGGGGTTAGCTCCCCCTCCTATTACTGACCCTCCCTCTGGCTGGGTTCTCTCTAGGTTGACCACCAAGGGGGCATTATCCCTGATTTCTTGGGTCCTTCCTTCTTTGAGGAGGTGGATCTCCTGTTGCAAATCTTTCATCATTTCTGCCATCCAAGCCGTGGGGTTTAACCCCCTGGAGCCCACGCTTCTGTCCTAAGATGACCTTCTACTCCACCAGAGATACTTCATTCCTCTGTCTGAAAGCTACCTCATTTTCTCCCACAGGCTCAAATGCTGCAGGTGGCACATTGGTACCTTTACTGTTCCTTGGTCTTGGAGCCATGCTCTGTGATGGGACTGCTTCTTCCCTCTCCTTTGCCCAGTCCCTAGTGGAGTTGCCTTAGTGTGTGGGTTCTTTATTTTTTGGAAAAGCAGCACACAGGCCCAAGTAAGAAAGTGAGTATCTTGGGCCCGATGCTTTATATTTCAAGGGACTGGGTTTGGTTTACCGCAGCTAAATGGGGCTGATTCTAAACCAAGTGGTGCACAGGGCATGAATCCTACGTCACATACATACTAACATACAGAGAATATACGTATTGGATAGCATGGAACAACAAAGAATGAAATTATAAGAAAGAGGAACTAAAATAAAGTATTAGGGATCCTTAAAATAATGTAAAATGTTTCATCATTTTCTTAATTATGTAATACATTATGCTCACTAGGATGTGTTACAAAGTCCAAATAAGTTTAAAAATTGCAGATTTAGATGGCTCTTCAGGCCTCTAAGACTTGCAAAGTTTGAATCCCTTTGAATCCAAGTATGTGTTCTCTAGTGGCTGTTATGAGGTCTTTTCTCCCCTTTTTGAATTCTGGCAGAGTTTTCTCAAGTATTTTTACTTCAATTGACTGTGGCTGAATGCCCTTTCACTGTTGGCGGCTCACCATTTTATAGTGCCACTCTAGGGTTTTTGGGGTACCATTGATTCCCTCCATTAGGTCCCTTCCTCATTCTTTATTATTTTTTTCTTTTGAGGTTTCTTCCTCAAAAGCCTCTAGTTGACCTTCCCGTTTTGGGGGAGGGGGGGGGGGGGTCCTAGAAGGCTAACCTTTGTTCTTTCCCTCTCCAAGGCTTCTAGATTCCACTTTTTAGACCCACCTTTTGGCTGCTTTCCCTTTTGTCATTTTTTCTTAAGTGAGCTGATTCCTTTTTGCCAGACCGAAAGATCCCCAGCCACCTTCCTTCATGGTTCTTCTTCTTGGGTTCCTCGAGGTACAAGACCCTTACTTATGAGTTGTTGGTTCCCAAGCCTTCTGATCCCCTTTCTGCATCATTGGGCAGTTGATAGGGACCTATCTGTTCTGTTTCTTTGTGTTTCTTGGCATCCCCCCCCCCCCCCCCATTGATCTGTCTTAATCCCAGCTTGGCTTTTGCTACATGTCCTGAGGATCCCAGGCTCCTGGGAATCCCCAAGTATCCCGGCCCAGTTCTTTCCCTAGGCTCCTTAGCAATTTTTCTGATCTTCGCGAGCTGGGCTTTTTCTTCCATTTGTTTCATAAGATCCGAAGCTTACCCATTCATGGATTTGGGTTCCTCCTTGTGACCCTTAATGGGTTTGGGCCTCTCCTCCCTTTTCTTTATTGAAGGCCCAAATATTTTATTTTCCTAGAGTTCAATTATTTGTGTTGTTTTGGGCCTTGGCGCAACATTGTGATTTTTTTAGACCTCAACAACAATTAAAAAAAACATATGTTAATATCCTTCATCTTTTTTTGTTATTGACTTACTATCCGTTTGAGGATTTTGTCCTCGAGCTTCAAGGACCTTTTTTTATTTCGTTCTCATTCGAGATCTTGTCCCAAAGTTGGAAATCTAAAATTTTCTAATTCGGTCTTGTCTTTAATTATTTTTTCTTCTACGGAAACATTTTAGTAACTCTTCCATTATAGTGAAAATGTGTCCAACAGAAGAAAAAATAATTAAAGACAATAATAAAATAATATAATTGCACTTTGCAATAGTTAATAAATGGCATCTGCCATAGAAAGCTTAAACTTGTATAAAATACACCGCCCAAAAACTTAGTGAGTTTATTATTTACACTATTTTAGTAACTTTTATCATCCATATCATATCTTATACTACTCATCTCCTTGATGAAATATTCAAATCAATTATTTCCTTCTTAATAAAAAAAGGGGAACTGTTATAATTTAATCTTCTCAGGAAAAAAAAAAAAACTTAATCTTATACAACATACTAAGTTCGACCACTTTGTATCACTCTACTTAATAACATGATAAGTAGATGAATAACACTATCTTTTATTATTATTGGTATCCAATTATAGGCACCCTTTCTAAAAACCTCAGAAATATAATCACCGACCAACATCTTGAACGCTCACTCTTTATTTTCACTAGATAATTTTAATATTATACGCAAAAAAAAAAAACCCTAAAACATATTTATATACATATTTTTTGAAAATCGCATATTTATATACATATAAAAAATTAAACATTTCCATGATAATTTTTTTTATTAAGTAAACACGATTCCCATACCAAAATTTAATTTAAACTTCATCCCTTTCTTTATGTAGATTCAAATTTATAAGGAGTATAGTTGAGAAAAATGGAGCTGAAATAGGAGTTTTCTCATTCAAAGACTACCTTAAACCTATTTCCACACACGTATGCAACAATAGGGGTATAAACATAACAATTTTTTTTCTTCAATCTCTACTAGGTCTCTACATGGACAAAATGGGCAAATGCCCTTTTCGTGCAAAAAAAGTGGCATTTTGCCCCCTTTCCGAAATTTATTATGAAAATGCCCCTCTTTTGTAACTCGATTTTCTAAAAATCGAGTTAAAAAAAAAAATTTCTACAGTCCTATAGCGGCATTTTAAGGAGCTTATAGTGACGTTTTGTAACTCGATCTCCATGAACTCGAGTTATAGGCAAATTTTTTTAATTTTTTTAACCTATAACTCAAGTTTATGGAAATCGAGTTACAAAACGCCACTATAGGTCTTGAAAACGTCACTATAGATTCCTTAAAGCGCCGCTATAAGGCTTAACTTGATTTTGAGAAAATCGAGTTTCAAAAGAGGGGTATTTCTCTAATTAGATTGAAAAAAAGAACAAAATGCTGGATTGTTTTTTTAAAAAGGATATAGACCAATTTTATCCGTCTCCACATCATTTAAAACTTCTTTCCAAAGAATAATATGATTCATTCAAATATTATGTTGAACAGATATTTAATATATATATATATATATATATAACAAACATAATAACAATAAAAATCTTTTTCAACATATATATAAGAAAAAAATAAAGAGTTTTAACCTTTTCTATCTATATGTACTTTTGGTCCTTTAATTGTGAATAATCTCTCGATTTAATTAGCTATTCCTACGGTGGGCTACAAAATCGACACCAACAACGTTGCGTTGGCATAATTAATTATTAAGGAGTTTGTATGCATTGTAATTCGCAAAAGAATCTCACCGTTCTTGCCACGTCCCAATAGTCTATCAACAAAGTGGTGTCCACTCCACTGTCCACCGGTTAATGATGTGGTCCAAGACTCCTTCTACTAAAACGAAACCCTTTTTTTTTTGTCTTTTGAGTAAATAGGTATTGCTACCCTCACAATGGCACGGCCATTTCAATTTTGTCATTATGTTTAAGGCGAAAATAACATTTTTGTTCCTCCATTTTGAGGTCATTATCAATTTGATCTTTACATTTTAGTAATAGTTAATTTGCTTCCTACATATTGGTAACAATCAATTTGGTCCATGTTATTTTCAATTTAGTCACTGTCAACAATCAAGATGGAAGTTGACTGCAAGTTGAAAATAATATGGACTAAATTGATTACTGCCAAAATGTAAGAACTAAATCAACTATGACCCCAAAATATAAAGTCTATCTTTGAAAACATATACTTTGTGACTTTTAGGATTTAAGGTGAGTTAGAATCAAAATAAACTTGAAATAATAACATTTTTTTTTATTTTTTTGGACAAATTAATATATATATTAAAAAAAGAAAAATAATTTTTTATCTTTTTGTCACACATGTACCAAATGTGTTACCAAAAAACTACAATTTTTTTGTCTCATAATTTCCTAAAGGTATACGGCTCAAATTTTCAATCATACAAACTTTACCATGTTTAGGCACATCTAGTGTCACTGACAGGCCTGAATTTGCCAACATTATGCTTTTTTGGAATAGAATATAGGAGAATGCAATAGTACTTGTACACACGAACAAAGAACTATTGAAGAGCCGTCTACAAAACAAGAGAAGTGCGGAAACGTGCGTCTACAACTTCCTCATGATTCAGTACATCTCCACACTACTCATTTGATGATGGTGACAACTCTGCAGCCATTGCTTTTTTAACAAAAAAACTAAAATTACATATTACCGACAAAATTTATCTATTGGAGCTGAAGGTAAGAAATTAAAAATGCCTCAGCCTCATAATCGTTTTCTGTATATATAGTAGTACAAAATTCTGTTTTGCGTCTACAATTTAGAACATTTTTATTTTAAACTCATTCTTATTGCTAATAACCTGAAATTTTATCATTTTTCCCGTCAATTATGTTGTGCCTCCACTTGCAATCTTCTCTGATTACTTTGGGTCCATATTTTTTCCCCAAATTTATTCTCAATTTCATTTTTCCTATTCTCGGTAGAGCGGTTGGAAAGGATTTGATTCTCTTTGATTCTTTTTGTTTCCCTTTTTTTTTTTTTTTTTTTTTTTTTTAAATATAGAGAGATGATCCCTTCTATTTAAATCCTCACATTCCGTCCAATTTTACACCAGACGAAAATTATGTGACATTTAAAAATTTAAATGGTTTTAGAGCCCATACAAACCACACAAAATCAATTCTCCCATGTGTCTTACTTCTTAAGGGGACACAGATATCAAAATGAATTACCTTTGCTTAACACAATCTCGGAAAACATTTGTTGAGAAATCATGAATAAATCTCAAGCAATGTGTGCAGTGAAATTTGAAATTTTTTGAGAGGTATACGTTGTTTTTTGTATTCTCAAGGCTAATCCACAGCAGTGGAGTTATAATTTTAGCTATTTGCCACCACAAAAAATTACTTTATCTATTTTACCTACACACATGCTGTAGCAGTGGATCTATTTTAGCTTTCAACACAATAAAATAATATAAACATCACAATAAAATAATATATATCCACAAACAGCTATTTATTATTTTTTTTCACTATTCATCTTTATCTCTGTCCTCTCCCTATCTTCCCTCTCTTCAACCCACAGCCCCTCACGGCACCACCATCACCACCACCACCACCACCAATCTACAGCAAGGGAAAAAAAACTCATTAAAATAACTCATTAAAATAATAATAAAAACATTCACAAAAAAAAAAAAAAAAACACCAGCATAGATCGGCGATGGAGCTAGCACCCCAGACCACCATCAAACCCACCATCTGAGCTTGATCGAGAGAGAGAGAACAAACAATACCAAGAGGCCACCGTCAATGGAGCTAGCACCCAAGACCATCGTCGAACCAGACAAGCCATCGTCGATCATGCCATCGCCGACCCCCTGACCCACACCATTGTCAACTCACTGACCCACGCCGTCGTCGATCACGCCATCCATGAAATCCACCAACCCATGCCATTGCCAATCACGCGAAAAGAAGAGAGAAAAGATAGCGAAGAGATAGAGACGGAAGAGAGAGAGAGTTGAGACTGAGTCTGACAAAAAGAAAGAGAGAGAGAGAGAGAGAGAGAGAGAGAGAGAGAGAGAGAGAGAGAGAGAATATTTTAATAGAAAGGAGAGAGAAAAGTTAAATAAAATATATTATTTTTTTAGCTTTGGAGCTACAATGCACATCTGTAGATGGATGTGCACTGTAGCTAAATAGGTAAAAATTTTACCTACGGTTCCACTGCTACAGAAGGTTTTTGGGTATTTGAGAAGCTAAAAATACCAATATAGCTTTTTAGCACCACTGCTGTAGATGCTCTAATTTGTAGCTTTGTGCCTTCTATTAAGATGTCAAAGTTGTTATAATCAAATTGTACTCCTGTAATTAACAAAAAAAAAAAAAAACTTTTATTAACTAATTGTCCTATTTACAAATCAACTAAATAGCCCTTGTTTTATACCCAAAAAGATTGAGAGTTACATTAACTCATTAAGTGGTTGCTTAGATGTTTGGGTTGCTTGTTTTCTTGAGAATATGTACTCTCTTTCTTTTTTGCTAGTTTGTTTGTTTGAGATCATATTGTGCCCATTTCCATTCAATTTGATTATATATATATATATATATATATATATATATATATATATACAGAGTAAGCGGAAAGTGTTAGATGCCGACTAGGGCTATCTGATTTCTATTACATACTGGAGGCCTGGGGGTGTGGGCCTAAGGTACCAATTCTTGGTTAGACTGGTTGAGGGAGGATGGTAAAGTCTTTTTACTTCAAGGTTTTGGAACTGGTTTTCTATATGTTCTATCTCCTTTTCATTGTCTGAAGAGGTTCTACTGGAAACACTAGAAGCTGAATAGGTAGTTAAGGTGGTAAGTTGGAGTCCTTTACTAGGTGAAGAGGTACTTGATTCCTTCTTGACTAGTTTCTGTAATTCCTCAAGCTTTTGGGTGACTATTTCTAAGGCTGTGACATCTTTAGTTTTGATACTAGATTGTCTAGATGTTGGGAGTTTTAGTAGGGGTTTTTCTAGGACAGGTTTACTAGAACTTCCTGGCTGAAGGATGACCTTGTTTTCTAACTTATCTTCAACTTAGTTTTCCTATAACATTTAAACATTGGTTTGTATAGTTGTTCTGTTCAATGACCTTTTTGACTATTTTTTCTTCTCCTAAAGGAAACCTAAATGGAGTGGCAGAAAAATCCTAGTTTTTATACTTAAATGTGATGGCTGCTACTGGCGGATGGCTAGAGTTGACAACTTCTTTAGTGTCTTCCTTGACCCAATCGGTCTTTGTGAGAACACAGGTCTTTCTGTGCCACATAAAATGGTTCTCAAAGTATTCAAAAAAAGGGATATTGTCCTGTATCTCTTTCATGAATTCTTGCCAGGCATTATAAACTTTAACCTTTTGCTCTCTGGTATGGTTGGCTCTATAAGTTGTCTTTTTGTCTAGGTTCTTTTCTAGATCAAATTCTTTACCTAAGTAGTCCATATCTGGTTTGAAATCCTTTTTCAAATCCTTAAGATCATAATTTTTTATGCCATCATCTTGATATGGGTCTTCCATATCGGTTCCTGAGGGCGATCCTACCTTTTGACTGTTGTCATCCTCTTGATCAACAACCGAATCCTGTTTGGCTGTGTAACAAGGTGTACTAACCTGGGATCTGTTTCTAACTCCATGAAAATATTCACTTAGGTCTCTTCTAGATCTAGGGTATGGTGCTAGAGGTCTAGAGGAACTGGCTTGGGATGCAGGCTTATCTCGTAGGAGGTTAGGTGGTTGCCTAAAAGGTAGAGGGGATCGGCTAAGATCTATTGGGGATCTAGGCCTATAGTCATCTAATGGTGATCTAAATCTAGAGTTGTCAAAACTGAGTCTAACAGTACCATCTGCTAGTTGTTGGACAAAATCTAAGTCTGAATTCTGGTCTGGGTCTTGAATCTGGAGAGGGTAATTCTCATTCTGAAGTTTCCAATTTTCTAGAAAGGAAATTTCAGACCATTTCAGGGTTCTAGGGATTTGGATATTTGCTTGGACATTGGTTTGGATAAGAAGTGTTTCTCCCACTTTCTTTCTGTCCAAAGCACCAACATTCATGTTTGTTTTGATACACTTATAATACACTCTGTATATAAGTACAATCTGGCTAGTTCCTTGTATCATGAGGGATCCATGAGTTTTGATATTGAGAGTCAAGGCTTTCATGACATGTGGATCATGAAGGTGGACAGTGAAATTTGGGAAACAATCGAAGTGGACTGGTCCGTTACTTAAACTGGTTTGAATGGTTCCTAAGAGACTGTCATTAAACCTTATATGACGTGTATCTCTGAGGGCTAACAAAATCGAATTGTTCAATCCTGACCTAATAAGGGGTTTAACTCCAACCTGGACTAAACCTATATGTAAGAAATGGTGTCCTTTCTTTATATGGGCTTTTATTTGAGCTGGGCTAACTAAGTAGCACGTCTCATACTCCTTATTAATTCCATAAACTTGTTCTATGGTCCTGACATGGAAATCTATCTTGAAAGCATTCAAGTTCCATGAAGACTTATAGAATTCTTTTGTGGGTACCTTCGGGAGGTTCCAATCTCCTAACTTAAGGTCTATATCAGATAACTCATATTCTTCACTATGTATAATTCCAGATTCTTGTGGGATTTCTGGGAGTGATGTTGATCTACTGGCTAAACTGGAGGTTGAGTTACTTCTAAACAATTTACTCATCATTATGGCTATCTGGTAGGGAAATACAATTAAAACCTAATTACCTTTATCTCCAAGCAACTAGATCTAACCTTAGATTTGACAACAGGATATTCACACTGAGACAAGGTGCCTTCACAATGCATAGTATAGCCTCCAACTGCCTCTTTCTCTTAAAACGCCTAAACGCCTCTCTTCGGCTAAACGGCTAAACGGCGAACCAAGGATAATAAGGAATAACTGGGCTATAGGACAACACTAGTAGGTCTTACACATCTCAAACAGTCACCTGTAACAGATTTTGGGGCTAAACACAATGATAAGGAAAAGAAAATAACTAGAAAATAACTGGGTTATCTTGAACAGATATCACAGAATGAATGAATAAATAGAAGAGAAATAATTGAATCAATAGGTTAGTGAGTAGAAGAAGATCACAAAACAGAAATGAACAATAGGAATATAGTGAGAAAATAATGCCATTAAAATAATGAATGCAAATTCTGAAAATAACTTTGGTAAACTAAGGCGGTATAACCGGCCAACTTGTTTAATTTAAAACAAAAGTAACTTACAAACTGATCTGCCAACTTGGCTTTGATACCAAAAGGGGGTAAGTTACAGGGTAAAGGGAAAGTGTCAGATGCCGACTGGGGCTATCTGATTTCTATTACATATTGGAGGCCGACTGAGGCCATCTGGTTACAATTGTAAAACTATCTGGGGTATTACAAATATAAACTGTCATTTTGATTACAAGTGAGAATGGGGGAGACCTAGGCTTGAATCAAAACTTGCTTCAGACTAGAATGGGAGCTGCTTTATATAGGGAGAAGGGAGTCTTGGAATTTGCTGAAGATTGTTGATAATCCGGAGAGTAAATTGCTTTAACTGAGGTGAAAACCTTTTCCACCAAAAGCAATAGTGATTCTGAATGATTGTGTCGGGTACTGTTCATGAATAGTGACTTTTTACTGTTCATGAATAGTGTTATGTTCCTTGTCTTTAGTGTCGGTTGAGTGCTGGTTACTGTTCATCAATAGTGACTGGTACTATAGATGAATAGTAGTTTTACCTGAAAATGATATTTCTGAATAGTGACTAGTGCTATCCAGAATTTTACCAATTAGAATTTGATGAGAATGCAAATTGGCATATATTTCTCTCTTAATGCTTAGTCTTTTACACTTACTTGGTGCCTAAATATACTCATTATTCTTATATTTTGATTTAGGGTGCAAATGGAGGCATTAAGTGCAAAACGTAGCTGATTGGGCGATTCTGGACAGCTTTGACATCTCTTCGTAATCTCGGCATAACTCTCTCATCTGAGCTCCGATTGAGATGATTCAAGATGATATGGAACGCTAAGACAAAGATCTACAACTTTCATGTTTTGAGTTTTGAGAGATACGGGCCGCATCAAGGTCGAAATTGGGCTTGAAGTTGCTGCACCTGCACTGTTGACGTTCTGGAATGTTCCTTTGCCTACAATTCTAATTTGTAATCTGATGCGATTTATTTATGGAAGCTTCCAGATCTGATGCACGAAAATTCCAACTGAAAAACACCAATTTCCTAGTTATATTAGGGCTTTGTTTTATTTTTAATATTTTTCCTTACTTAGTCAGATTTGAATATTATTATTTAGAATATTTTTAGGAGATTTTGTAGGCTTGGGAAAGGGGGAATTAACGTGAAAAAGAGGGAGGAGAAATCAGAATTACACACCCACCTCTCTCTCTTCCCTCTTCTCTAATTTTCTCTTTCGAGTTTTCTGTCATGGCCCTGCGTGGCTAAACTTTTATACTTGGTTGAAGGAAACTAAAGCCCCGGAATCAATAAAACTGTGAGATCTAATTTTTTTTTAATGTTCAATCTATGCTTTGAATATTGGATGTTCTTCTATGCCTATTTTCATGATTGTCTTGTTTAATTACTAGGAGGCCTACTAGTTAATTATTCGTTGCAGTCTACTGCTAGGTTAGATATCAAATCTGTAATTGTTTGATCTCTCTAATTTGTGAAGCAACCAAGATTTAATGATTTGCTGCGTCAGAAATTATTAGATCTTAGGAAGAACGCCCGACTAAATTAAATACAACCGCTTGTGCTTGTGTTGTTTAGCTTCATCGATCTCTCTAATTCTTAAGGCTGCTACTAGATTAAACCTTTAGCGCTTGTCTTGGGTTGTTTAGTAGTTAGGGTTAATTAGATCGCTTGTTTTCTAATTAACTGTAATTAAGGAGAGATAGGAAAATATTTCCAACGGTGAATATTCAAAGTGTGAATTGATATATATTTGAATCAATGATCAGTTGTAAAATTCTGGTGGTGGATGTTGACTTAGACCA